>JAHUTJ010074129.1:0-37736 GCA_036250325.1 Characodon lateralis
CTGAAATATTTCAGTTAGTGTGCAATGAATCTAAAATATATGAATGTTAAATTTTCATCATGACATTATGGAAAATAATGAACTTTATCACAATATGCTAATATTTTGAGAAGGACCCATATAAACAATATTTTCAAGGTGCAGCTTAAAAAATTATGTTCAACCAAAAAAGTATTTGATGATATGTACATATTTGAAACTATGTTTACATTTTTGACCCTATGTAGATGAGACAATTACACATTAAATCCAAACTTGTGTACTTTAAATCATTCAAATTGTATGCTGAGTAATTATTGCATTATGGGAAAACAACAGTTCAAAGTTATCATTAAAAGACCAAAATGAAAGCCCTGGTTGTTTTGAACTGACTTGAAAAATTGGTAGTCCTAATTATAGTTTACTATGTCACTGCAGAAAGCTTTTTACAGTTGCATTGCTTTTAGAACTAAAATTAAAAATGACAACTCTGGTCTTTAAACATCGACCGCCTTAAAGGTTTCATAAAGCTATGTGACACAACAGAGGATTAAAAGAGGATCAGCATAAATAACTGAATATAATCTAAGGAAACAATTCAAAGTCCATGACTAATGCAGTCATATTTGATAAATTAGATTATACTTTTTGATCAGGCTTATTTGTCAGATTAAAGCACCATTTGAAAATAACAACCTTTAAGTAGGAATTAACATTAACCAATTTCCATTAGGCCCACATTTCTGTATTAAAAATGTTTTTTATTGGTCTGATCTCATATTCTAATCTTAACTGTCCTGTTTTCATTAGCTGTGAATGGAAAATGATCATAATCAACAGAAATAAAGGCTTGAAAACATGACTCTGTGTAATAATTCATTTATCTTCTATACCGCTCATTCTATAGTGGGTCATGGAGGAACTAGGGCCTATCTCCAGCAGTCTACAGGCGAGAGGCAGGGTACACCCTGGACAGGTCGCCAATCCGTCGCAGGGTAACACAGTCATGCACAGGCTCATTCACACCTAAGGGTCGTTTAGAGAGACCAATTTACCTAACAGTTATGTTTTTGGACTTTGGGAGGAAGCTGGAGTATGTGGTGAGAACCCATGAGAACATGCAAAATCTATGCAGAAAGACCCCCTGGCCAGGAGTCGAATCCAGGACCTTCTTGCTGCAAGGCAACAGTGTTACCAACTGTGCCACCGTCTCTGTGTAATTAATCTATATAATGTGTTTCACTTGAATTGAGTTACTAAAATAAACAAGCTTTTCATTGATGACTTTATTGATGGCTGCTTACAACGGATATCCAGGCATGTTACAGGAAGAAACGAATATATGAAACATGTCTTATCTATTTTGATGAAGGACACTTGTGCCCAGGAGGAAGCGTGTCTTGTTCCCACTGATCGACAACAGAAGCTGCGGCAGAAGGATGGCATTAAAACCCAGCGGGGGATATAGTGTGATGCAAATGTTAGACCTGAACCAGCAGGCTAAATTCTGCAACGTGTTTCATCAATTCAGACTGTGTGGAGTGCTTCGTCAGAGTTTCTATGTCCTGTATATTTATAGCTAAACAGTTTCAGGATGAAGTGGGAGACGTTTAGTATTTATTTCAGTTTAAGTAACTTTTATGACGGTGTATTGGCATGTAAATCTATATTATGAGTGCATATTCAATTTTTAGCACTCACATACATGTTTTTAAGGTCACGGGAGCATCCAGAGAAGTAGCCTAAAATGTGTCTGCATAGTTAAGACTTTATTTCCAGTGTTGCTTGACCAACTGTGTGCAGACACTAATTGTAAAATTAGGTTTAACAAGTTCAGATCAGCTAATAGACTTTGTAGAATGGATCCTATTCAAATTGAGATTAAATACAAGCTGAACTTTATTAATGTCTTCATTGTGTTTATGAACTCTGACTCTTTGTCTACTGAGAAATCCCTTGTGTTACTGTGAAACTCACCCAGCCAATACTATGAAGAAGTCCAGGCGGTTCCATGTGTCTCCAAGGTAACACTTCTTGCCAAAAATCCCCAGGGCTACCATCTTGATCACCATCTCAATGGCAAAGAAGGCAAAGATGAAGTCATCAAAGTCCTGCCCAGACACATAGATAAAATAAAAGAATTAACATCATGTATTGCACATTACTAAACATTTATAATATGTTGTAAAGCAATCAACACCCAGCATTCTCTTGAGAGTAATAAATCTATATTTATAAAACCCTGTTTGGCAAACTGGACTTTATACTAATCTAATGATCTATGTATCCGTCCATTGTCTTCCTCTTGTCCAAAATCAAGTCACAAAGGTAAAAGGTGCAGCAGGAAAACCCCGACCTTTCTTTTTTTTCAGCAACACTCACCAACTCATTTAGGAAGATCCCAAGGTGTTCCAGGGCCAGCAAGAACACAAAGTCCCTCCAATAGGATCTGGGGAACTGCCCCAGAGTCTGCTTCTTTTGGGAAAACATCCAAAGGGACACATCCTGATCAAATGCCCAAACTAGCTTTTGATGTACAGGTGTAGCAACTCTAATCCAAACCGATATCCCCCATTTCTGTCCGTTCTTCCCAAATAAACAAATACTCAAGTGCACAACTTCCAGGATGTCCTTTTAGGGAACTCCCATTAGAGCACGTAACTATAGTAACTACATGCCCTTCTAATTTATGACCAATTAAACAATAGTTGTCAGATTGCACAAAAGGAAAATAGTTCTGCCCGGATTACGTGTTCAGAGCCAGCTGTGAGAACAAGCCCATCCTAAAAAAAGAATAATGTCATTATTATTTATTATTATTATTATTATTGTTATTATTATTGGATTTTCTTTGTTCTTGTGGAGAATGTACAGGATTTTAGGCTTAGTCTAGTAACCAAACGAAGAAGGCTGATTTCAGCCACTTGTATCAGGTAACTCCTTTTGGTCGTGATCCATATCTTATGACTACAGGTGAAGAAACATAGACAGACTTTTAAACCCACCATCTTTTGTTCACTATGTCACACCAGTGTAACACCCACATTGCAGCAGACAATCTCCATCTATCTCCCACTCAGTCCTTCATCACTTGTGAACCAGAGAATAAAATGACCAAGTCTTCTGCTTGAGGCAGAGACTATCTTTGCTTTGCTAGCCTTAGCATGTTCAATCTGAGCTTTTATAACTCGTTGGTGAAGATTGAATGCATTCATTTACTAAGGCCAGTTATTTTATTGGCCTCTATCTAACCCAGACATTTGTTGACGTATTATAAACATCTCAATGGGAGCGTTTGACATCAGTGAGACAGTTTATGAATTCCTGCAGAGAAAACCATGTGTCTTTATTCTGTCGCCAGGAGGTCAGACAATTGCACTGGATGAGGGTAAGTGAAACTCCTTGTAGCAGCAAAGAATTAATAATTTGCTCAACAGCACTAAACAAGCCTGTGTGATGTCCTCGAGTGATCTAAGGCCAAATTACGATTTCATTACCTTCCTTTATTAACAGGTGCTCAAGAATGACTTGTAGCCTTGAATGTAAAATGGTATAACCTGGAGCAAACTGCTCACTATGTTATTCAATATCACTTCCCTCATTACACCCTGTCTAGCCTCGGCTCTCCAAAATCCTCATTGGACTAGACTGAAGACAAAGGCAAGAATGTGGATGGAAATATGTAAATACGGCTTTCTTGAAATATGAAAATCAATAAGAAATGACAAAAAGCAGAGGAGGAGGAATTTGGAATGGGAAGGGAGAGTAGAAAGCTCAAAGTAAAAACAAAAGCTAAAGGGAAAAAAATCTGGAAGTAGATTAAGGCAGGACACCCACTGATAGATGAGTCATCCTAACACGAACAGAGACATGTATAAATATATCAGATCCTGTTAGCTTAAGAAAATGCTAGCCTTTTACTGCTTTAAAGCTCACTGGAAGTAAAAAGTTGTGGTTGACAGAGGAATGTAAGACTGACAGTGTGTTTACAACTCAATAATCTCAGCCAGTCCCAGCTTTTGAGCTTTCACATAGCATCCTGAAACAAAAAAATAAATAAAACTAAAAACATCCCCTAAATTCAACACATGAGCTTGTGCTGCTATTTCCACAATGCTCAATCTGTCAGCCCATGCAACTAACAGCTGCCTAAGGTTAACTCTTTAATAGTGACCATACATCACTCCAGGTGTTAATAAGTAGATTTTAGACACCACTCATTAACTATGTCAAAGCAGAGGAGCCCTGGAGCATACTGTTCAGTGAAACAAAACCTCCAGAAAAATTATCTAAATTTAATTTGACTTGTGTGAGCGCTGGAAACAACTTGCACTGTCATCTGGGCACCACATACGTTTCATGTGCTGTTCACTGTATTGTGTCACATGATACTATTATTGAGACGTTTGCACATCATGGTGCAATTGCTTCCACTAAGAAACCTAGAAAGGAATGCAATATTTTGAAATGTTCACACACATCACAAAAAAACATTTTTCCAGGTATAGTTTTTTTTCAAACCACTAAACAGAAATGCATTTGAAGTTTTAATCAGAATCAGCTTTATTGCCAAGTTTGTACATACAAACAAGGAATTTGACTCCGGTACACTTTGCTCTTTGGTTTTGTTTTTGTATTACAGAATATACATATTTACAATGTACAATATACACATATATAATAAAGTTAGTTAATCACACACCTGCTTCAACAAACCCACTGTCATCTGAACAAAGCCAGCACTGTAAGGATCATGTTCTTTGATTTCTCCAGTGCATTTAATACAATTCAACCTGATTTGCTTTGTCAGAAGACTCAGGTGGAGGTCTCAACAATCTCCTGGTTCAAAGACTACCTGACAAACATACCACAGTTTGTGAGACTGAAGGGTTGTGAGTCTAATCAGGTAGTCAGCAGCAGAGGAGCACCGCAGAGGACTGTACTCTCACTATTCATATTCACTCTGTACACCTCAGACTTATAGTACAAGACAGACTCCTGTCATCTGCAGAAATACTCGGATGATTCTGCAGTCGTGGGGTGGATCAGAGATGGACAAGAAGCTGAGTACAGGAAGGTGGTGGACCGCTTTGTGGCATGGTGTGGAAACAATCATCTCATTTTGAACGTGACTAAAACAAAGGAGATGATTGTAGATTTTAAAAGAAACAGGAATAAGTCAAAAACTATTTCCATCATGGGAGAAGAGGTGGAGGTGGTGGAGGAGTATAAATACCTCGGTGTTCACCTGGACAACAGACTAGAGTGGAGATGCAACTGTGAAGCCATCTACAAGAAGGGACAGAGCAGACTGTACTTCTTGAGGAAGCTTAGGTCCTTTGGTATTTGCAGCAAAATGCTGCATATCTTCTATAAGTCTGTTGTGGAGAGTCTGATCTCTTCTGCCATCATCTGCTGGGGTTGCAGCATCAGAGCCAGGGACTTAAAAAAGCTCAACAAGCTGATAAAGAAGGCTGGCTCTGTTCTGGGGACTCCTCTGGAACCTCTGGAGATCATTGTGGAAAGACGGATTCTTCATGAGACTGTCCTACAACAACAGAGTGTCTTCAGTCAGAGGCTTCTTCAGATGTGCTGTAAGACGGAGCGCTACAGGAGATCCTTCCTGCCCACAGCCATCAACATCTACAACGGTTCTTTGAAGAAACCTGCATAATGAGCTACAACAACATTTAATTTCCCTTTGGGATTAATAAAGTATTTTTGAATTTGAATTGAATTTGAATGTGTGTGTAGGCATACAAGCAGGGGAGTGGTTAGAGAGCAAGGCATTTGCGTCCCGGAGAGGCCACAAGTACCCTGGTTCGAATCCAGGATTTCTGGATCCCTTAGCAAGACCCCCCCCCGAACGCTGCACAATGCCAGACCACTGCTCCCTAAGGGATGGGTTAAATGCAGCAGACAATTTCTCCATTGTGAGATCAATAAAGTCTTTATTATTAAATATACTGGCATTGTAGTCCGACTTTCCAGGGAAATATGCACAAAGAGCAGCTTAAGCACTCAAATGTATCTATGTACCACATTTCTTCTCATAAAAACTGTCTGCACATGGAAACACTGAAACATTTTACAAACAGTGTCATATGAAAACAGACTCTACCAATGCCAACCTTAACCTATTCAATTCAAGTCAGTCAGTCAGTCAGTCAGTCAGTCAGTCAGTCAGTCAGTCAGTCAGGCAATCATTTTCTACCACTTATTCCATAGTGGGTCATGGGGGAGCTGGTGCCTATCTCCAGCAGTCTATGGGCGAGAGGCAGGGTACACCCTGGACAGGTCGCCAGTCCATCGCAGGGCAACACAAACAACCACGCACACACTCATACACCTAAGGGCAGTTTAGAGTGACCAATTAACCTAACAGTTATTCAATTCAGTTTATTTATATAGCGCCAATTCACAACACATGTCTCAAGGCACTTCACGAAAGTCAGGTACATACATTCCAATTAATCCCAACCATTGAACAGTGCATTCAGATTCAGTTATTTATTCAAATTGGATAGAAAGTTTTTCTGTCTACAGAAACCCAGCAGATTGCATCGAGTCAGAGATTTGTAGCAGTCACTCCTCCTGGATGAGCATGTAGCAACAGTGGACAGTCACTGGCATTGACTTTGTAGCAATCCCTCATACTGAGCATGCATGTAGCCACAGCGGAGTGTAGCTGTATGTAACAGCCAGATATATTTTTAGAAATGTATGATAACACTACCCCCTTTTCTGGCGCTGCCCAAATAATGTAGCAGCCATCTTATCTGAATTACTCTGTGTCAGAGGAGCATATTGAGGCTGAGCAACAGGAACTGTTTAGGACAATATACCTGTTGCTGTTGAGTCAAATGGATAGGAATTATAAAACTAATGTAGAACATTTAATACTAAAGAACCAAAGTATGTTATTTTATTGCATAGACATAGCACTAATTTACTTATAATTATATATAAAGAAATAAATTGTGCATTTACAGAGAAGCAAATGCTAAATTAAGTAGAGATTGTTAATCTGAATATATTACATACAATACATGTATTCAAGTAGATGTGATGCTAATTACCGTTAAATCTACTACATTAGAGATAATTTGACGCAATAGTAATGAAACTGATTTTGTACCAGTCTCAGGTACGTAGATTTTGTTATTGACAGTGCAGTTGCTAAACAGGGCTTCAAGTTAAATTATAATACATTTATTTGTTATCTATAACCATCATTACAGTATTTTAAATACGACTTAACACTGTAAAATCACAACCTGATGTTTTTCATGCTCCGACCAGTAGATGACAACAAAGTCCTTCCAATAAGATACTTGGTATGTGTAGAATATGCATCAAGAGACACCTTGGCTGTATTAATGCAGTTTTTGATTTTTCTTGGAATTCAGACTTCTGAGCTGGGAATGCCATCACATTCAAGTTGGGTTGCAAGTCGGAAAAGTTTTCTATTTGTTTTGTCGCTCACTACTGTTAGCTATAGAAGTTGATAACAATACATACTACATTTTTCCCCACTTTGCACATTGAAACACGAAGGAAACATGTTTAGAATTTGTATATTTTACAGCACTATATATCCCAATAATTAGGTGAGACACAACCCATAAGAAGTGTTAATTAAAGGTGTAAACTGGAAACTTTCATTATTTTTATACATCTTCAGGGAGTGGTGTTTTATTTATCTGGGAAGTTGGAAAATCCAACTTCCAAGTACGAAATGAATGCAACATGAGATGTGAAGTAGTTTGAGGGGATTTTGCAATGATAATCTAAAAGGGGACGACGAACCTTAGTGTGGGACTTGATATCAGCATATTGATGTTACTAACTCAGATTGGTACTGAGGAGATAAAAATCCTTATTAGGACATCCCTACTTTCAAAAGGTCTTAAAAAATAGGTTTTCTAAAGTAGTTTCACAATAATAATATATTCTGTAGCACCAGATACAGCATATAACATAAGAAAGGACATACTTTACACATTGTTTTCTCCTTTGGTCTTAACATTGAGCAGCTGTGTTGTGGACGTTCATGTCACTGACCACTGCTGTGTGTATTTGAATTTGTCTTTTAATCTCATCATTCGTCCTAATAAAGTGAATTCCCAAAGGCGAATTATTAATCAAACTGCTGTTGAGAAATTCTCAGAATTATTCGAGTCCAATTATTTTCATAGTTGCAGTGATGCAGATTATTTTACCCAATCTTTTAATAGCCATTGCCTGTCTGTCCTAAATAAGGTTGCTCCTGTAAATCACAAAATATCTTCTCATAAAAAGGCCTTTCCATTGGATGAATGAGGACATTATGTTGTTTAATAGATCATGTCGTAAGGCGGAGCGTTTATGGAAATCTACAAAACTTGATGTCCACAGCCTACATTTAAAGGAGCTGATCTCGTCACTAAATGAAATGATCAAACATGCCAGATATTTTTCTAATCTTGTGATTACAAACAAGAAAAATCCAAAAGTTTTGTTTGATAAATTATCACACGCAGCTTTGCTGGTGCCTGTATTCACAGTAGATGACTGTAACAGATTTTTGTGGAAAAGGTTGAGAATATCAGGGCAAGTATAAAACCACCTCTTGATGACATCCCTACTGTTGGCCCCACTGTGTGCTCCTGGTCCTCATTTACTTCTGTCACGTTAGAGGATGTTAAGGTATTACTAAAAATGATTAAACATTCTTCCTGTGTGCTAGATGTTGTACCCACATCACTGATTGAAAGGTGTTTGATATCATTGGCCCACATGTCGACAAACTGATTAATATTTCTCTTTCAACTGGTCAGTTCCTAGCTTTTTTGAACAAACAGCTTTAAGCCCTACTTTGAAAAAGCCCAATTTGGACCCTTCTGAGCCAAGCAATTACAGGCCAATATCAAAACTGCCTTTTCTTGCCAAAGTTGTAGAGAAATTAGTTGGTGGGCAGCTGACAGCTTTCTTAGAAGGCATTAATTTTCTAGATAAGTTTGATCTGGTTTCCGCAAGATGCACTCTACTGAGACTGCCTTGTTAAAAGTCTCTAACGATATATTGATGGCTGCAGACTGGTCAGTACAGTGTATTGGTTTTATTGGATCTGTCATCAGTTTTTGACACAGTCGACCACAAAATTCTGTTATATCGACTGCAGAATGACACA
Source organism: Characodon lateralis (assembly GCA_036250325.1). Classification (NCBI taxonomy): domain Eukaryota; kingdom Metazoa; phylum Chordata; class Actinopteri; order Cyprinodontiformes; family Goodeidae; genus Characodon; species Characodon lateralis. The sequence continues at coordinate 9,152 of JAHUTJ010074129.1, forward strand.
GGAATTTCAGTAACTGTTCTTAAGTGGTTTTCTTCTTATCTGAGCAACAGAACCGTTTCCATGTTTGCAAAAAGCATAATGTCCAAAGTCTTTCCCTTGCTGCATGGTGTTCCTCAAGTTCAGTCCTCGGCCCAATTTTGTTCCTTTTATACATCAGTCCCTTTGGAAAGATTATCACTAGCTTTAAAAATGTGTCTTACTATATGTATGCTGATGACATTCAATTGTACAGTTCATTTAATGACTCAGAATTACAGAAGTTAGCTGACTTAGTACATTGTGTCTCCTGTATGAAGGACTGGCTAGAGGTAAACTGCCTTCAGTTAAACTCTACTAAGACTGAAACCCTGATCATTGCTCCTGAACAGAAAGTTCCTTGGATTGAACAACACCTCGATTCTCTGGGCTCCTCTTCCCAGCCCAGCCTCAGAAACCTTGGTGTCCTATTTGACCGGTCAATGTCTCTGGACAAACATTTGAGACTTTTGGGAAAAAGTTGCTTTTATCATCTGAGGAACATTTCTAAATTGATTGCATTGTCACCTAAAACTGACATGGAGATGATTATTCATGCTTTTATTTCCTCTTGTTTAGATTATTGAAATTCCCTTTTTACTTGTTTTAACAAATCTACTATCAGTCATCTCTAGTTGGTCCAGAACGCTGCAGCGAGGCTTTTAACAGGAACAAACAGAAGGGCTCACATCACACCAGTTTTATCCCCTTTACATTGGCTACCTGTCAAATTTAGAATTGATTTTAAAATTTTAGTCTTGACTTTTAGAGCTTTTAATGGACAGGCCCCCCAATATATCATTGAAATGTTGATCCCTTATTCTTCAGGTCGCACTCTTCGGTCCTCTGCCCAGAACCTTCTAAAGGTCCCTAAGACCCAGTTCAAAACACGAGGCGACCTGTCCTTTCAGGCAGTAGCCCCCAATGCCTTGCCCTTGTCTCTTCGTGTGGCCAACTATGTTGATTCCTTTAAAAAGCAGCTTAAGACACTTTTATTTAGACAAGCTTTTAGTTAAATGTTCTACTTCTTGATTTTTACCTGTTCTTATTGTCTTTGTACTATATTAAGCCCATATCTCTATTTATTTTATTTGCACTCTGTAAAGCACTTTGGGATTTTTAGCTGTGAAAGGTGCTATATAAATAAAGTTTACTTTCTTACTTACTTTCCAAATTATGTAACAAATTAGAATTATTTAATTCCTTGCTTTTAATATTTTACTATTGAATTGTCTAATCTGTTGATGTGCTGCTCAAATGTCCTGATAAGTAATGGATCAACTAGTTAAGATAATGATGATATAGCTGGTGTCCCGTTCTCAATGCTGCAGATGTAGTGGAAAAGTACACTTTTATGGAACCTCACCAGCTTTACATGAATGTCAACAAGGTCAAATAAGGATACTCAATATACAGTTAAGTGGAGGAAATATATCAAACTTTTTTGGTTGTCAGACTTCAAACTTTACAAAAGTTCATGTATATGTTTCTTTTTTAATGACGCCAAAAATAGCCTGTATATATAAACGATGCTTAGAGTTACACAGTTATTTGCTCTTAACATGGATTGCATTAGCCTTTTAAATATCATGCACTTGTAACTCACATAATTCCCATCACAGACTTACAGATGCTATACTGTTTTGCCCAAAGGATAAGTTGATAAGCTCATTATGATGCTACTTTGCAACTTGATGTTTACACCCCAGGACAATTATACATGATTACCCAATGCATACAAAGGCAAAACAAAGCCTAAAGGAGAGCAGTGAATGGGAAGGCGGGCAACTAATTAATACAGGCCTTTCACAGAACAAAGTGTATGGGTGTTTGTTTGTATGTGTGTTTGAGCTGGACTCTGTGGAGGTGCAGATTGGTGGTTGCTGGATAGTTGCACATTTTTATTCCCTGCAAATTTCACAGATAAGGTCAAACTGACTGCAGTCTCGGGACACCTGGCACTTTCTTATCTTTGGAATTATTACCAATTACAGAGATAATTTCCATCCAGGTTTTGGCCCAACAGCACGCTTGATCCTATTATTGGAACAACGTGAACAATAATGGTCAACGCTGATCAGGATGGGGTTTTAAAAAAGACACAAAGAAAAATAAATCATGAAAAACATGAGAAGCAGGAAAATGAGAGCACCTATGAACTATTTTGCTCATATTGCTCTGTTAGGTCAGTTAGGATAACCAATAAACGTTCTATTTGCTAAATCCTTCAAATTATATTGTTAAGATAGGAAAAAGATTTTTATAATGAATCTAACACTACAAAATCTAGAAAAGCGCAGACCTCCACCAAGGCAATAGGGTCATTGACGTAAGTCAGCCATTTTCTATACTGATGATCTATACTCTGGATGACTTCTGGCCACTGCATGTCAGCTGCTGACAAGGTGACGGACCAATTCCAAGTTATCACACCATCTTCTGGCAATGATTAAGAACCATTTAAAAAACTCCTGGATCAAGATTGTGCTCCACATTCCCAAACAAAATCTAATTATCGGTTCCTTGTCCTAATGCTCGCCTTGTCTGAAAATTTCATCCAAATCTGTTTTTAACTTTGAAATATTTTGCAAACAGACAGATGGGTGGAGGTAATAAATGTTCTAAACTCTTCATATACGTAATACAAAAAACACAGTCAGCACTATCAAACAAATCAAATTTTCTTTAGAGAAATGTACTTGTGTGTTAAACTTAAAGCTTTAAAATTGCATCGCTTTCATTTTATTGGTAAGTGCACAGAGAAATATGATCTATCTTCCATTACCACCACCTATTGGTCTGTTTGTTTACCCTTCAAATTATCGCCCTCAGGTTAATTACTTAGGTTGACCATTCATGTAGCCTGTGACTACTCAGCAGGTACCGTTGTTAAGTGTGAGATCCTTGTCTTTTAGAGTGAACTCCAAGTCTTTTCAGAATCTGTGAATACTGAAAGTTGTGTACCGTGAACCCAGTTTAAGTGTATGTAAATTTCAGAATCTGAAGAAAGTGAAAATAAAATCCTCTACAAGATTCACCAATTATTCTAAACAAGAAAAGTTTAGTTTCAGTTAACATAACTCAGTGAAAAAATAATAGTTGTGTGTTTTTGACATAATGTACATGAATATCTGCTTTCAGCTGTGCTGGAATGGTTATTACTGGAATAAGAGACAGGTGGGTGATTAACAAACAAACTGCAGCTGGGAAGAAGCCAAAGGAGTGAAGAAATGACACAAGGCCAGCACAGGAATCAGGTACACCATACCTAAAATGAAACATTACTAAACATGAACATAACCCCGAATTACAAATCACAAGAACTTGCTGACACACAGGGTATACAGCATTTGTCCAAAGTGAGGAAGTCAGTGCACAGGGCAGGTGTCACTGTACACCCTTTCTTCAACCCTGAGAGCTGCAGACAACCTCTTCAATTGTGAATAATGTGAGTATAACAGTTGCTTTGGTGATGAGAAAGAAAATGTCTGAAATATTGAATTAGACAAATTGTTCAGTAGAATATAATACATATGAGGTTGTGCATGTGTGTGTGATAGTTTATGTTTAATCATATGTCAAAATTTCACATTTACTTTGTCAATGATTAATGACATAATAGACTTGTATTCCTGTGATTGGTAGTTTTTGACCTCATTCTTTTAACAAACACCTTCCTCTTCATTTCAGAGGGAAACTCCTCCCATATCGCATCAAGGTCACTTCTTCCCAGGTTATTCGCCAGTTGACTGTTAGCGAATGTGCTCTCAAAATAACACACAACTAAACACCAAGATGACAGAGTCCTTTAAGGACAAGAACATGTATGCTTTATGTTCCTGATGTTGTGATTATGTATCTGAGAATATTATTTAATATTAATATTAAAAAATAAGTCAACTCAAAGTCAAACACATTTCAATTAACAAACTCTTTACTATGCTAAAACAATCCAACTAAACTACCAAGCAGAATTAAAGAATAACGAAGACTAATGGGCTATGTACAATATAAACAAGTTGATTAAAGATGATTGGAAATTATGACCAAAAGAGTGATGCAACGTTTACCATGCAATGTTATTTATGTTTGAGAACCAAGGATTATCTTGAAGAATCTGGAAGTGAAGTTAAGTCAGTCTTGGAACTAACTTAAGCAATAATCAGCAAACGTTTAGACAACCCTTCACAATGCAAGATCAGATAAAATATTATTTTAATAAAATAATGTTTTAAATAATGATCTGCTAAATATAACCAATCTTCTGGATGACCATTTCTCAACGGTGTCTAATTAGCTGCCTTTATTTATTGAAATAATATTTGAAGAAATATTATTAAGAGAGTATTTTGGAAATGAGCCAAATCTTTCTGGAGAAATGGGGCTTAATGGTGTTCACTTAGTTATCAAATCTAGTAAATGATGTTTAGGGACTATTATTCACTAGCTTGAAAACTAACAACCTTTCTGTTAAATACTCTTTAGTAGCAAGCAAGCACGTGTTCTTACCGGTTAGCAGTTGAGCTAACAAAAGAAGCTAATAGCGTAGCACCAGAATCAACACATACCTTTAAAATACCAGGGTTAATAAAAGGGTTAAAATGCATAAACGTGGACGGCGCATTATGATCAATGTTCTGTTTAAAATCACCCTTTAAATAAAGTTTGTCTTAACTTTAAAAACACAAACACAGAACACAAACAGGGCATGTGTGCTGCAGATAGCCTGCTAGCACTAAGATAACCGAGTTTCACACAAACAAAACCAAACTTCATAAATGAAAACGTTCCGATAATTTCATCCTAACTGTTATTCTGCCCAAACCTAACCTCATGAACTGTGGTGAGGAATGTTGTCCAAAAGACGTTGAAGTTTGAAGAAGGTATCCACAGTGAACAAAGGGTTAGCTCTGGAGCTGTAGCTGGGCGGCCCTTCCTGTCCGCTAAGCACACGGGTTAACACGGAGACCGCGTCTTTGAAGGGGCTTCTCTCGAACACCGTTTGCTCCTGCAGGGCTCAGAGAGAAAGTCAAGCAATGCTTGTACCTTAATTACCCCCTTTCATGAATGAAAATACCGGATACACAGACAGTATTTCATTCATACTTATCTTTGCATATGATTGATGATCGTATGACATCCTTGGAAGAGTTTATGTCTGTTTGCCAGCAAAGAGACATCAGCGCGCTTGTCTCCCCTATCCGGTCCCTTTCGAAGGCCGTGTGGAAGAGGGCGGATGTAGCAACAGCTGTGCTTTTATTTGGGTAGTGGGGTCACAGGAAGTCCGCATTTATCCCATTTCCTGGCTGTGCCGGAAGAAGGTTAATGCACTTTATTTTGAAAAGTTCCAGAAGAGTTCGTACCAGAGTTTAATGTTGAAATCCATGGCTGGGTCCCAACACTGAGCAGCTGTGTATTACATTCGATCATCACATGGAAATCTTACGTTGTTTCATAACCAGCTGATATTTGATGGTTGAAAAGCAGATTTACAAACTCCAGAAGAACATTATAATAAAGAGGAGCGGTATTCACTGAGTTCTTAGTTAAATAAAACACATCAATAATCACACTTACAACTAGTCACTTTTATTATATTTGCTGTTTTGCCTTGTGCTAACTTGGACAGGGTAAAGGAGAATTGGCAGATATATTTCTGTTTACTACTCATCCTTAGAAATTGTGTAAGGATGAGTAGTAAACCCTTTTAATTATCTTTAATAAAAATTTTTTTTACTAATATTAGGCTCCAAAAGAGGCCCCGAGGACAAAAGTTTCATTTTAATTTGGGAAGTGATTTCATGCTTACCTGTAAGCACTTGCCCAATTAAAGGAAGTCATAAACTGATTTTACCTGCTGCAAATATTCCTGTCTTAAATAGAGTTTGGTCTGCTGCCTTAATGGACTGTTTTAATGCACTTGTTACAAAAATTGTTTTACCAAATGAATAACCAGGGGTTGGTTATTAATAGGATGCTCCATCAAAATTACAGGGAAAAGGTATAGACACAATAAACATAAATTACAAAATAAAGTTATTAAATATGGTCACTTATAAAGTGTATCTGACTTTTTGATTGTCATTCCATTTTGGATTTATTTGTATTTATTTTTTGTGTAGGCCTTATATACATATGTTTTAATAGCGAAGGGCGCCGGCCAATGTGCATGTATGTATGATCTTAAACTTTTGGCTTCCATGTGACTTCATTCTGGTCTCTAATTGGATACTCTCCTGTCGATGCAGCTCTCTGTGCTCATGGTAAATCAGAGTCATTTTCATCCAATCTGATTAATTCATGATACTTATCAAATTCGCACTCGTCACAGCTTAGAGCTGGGCGAGAATGTCACACAAACATATGGTTGCAAAGAGTCAGACAGCAGTGATAGGACAAGAGACAATAGCGGCAGCGAAATAAATTTTGGTCATTTATTTATCAAATAATAATTTCAGAAGGCTTTTGCTGGAGGAAAAAAAAAAGTAGATAAAGGAAGTATTTGTGTACCTGTGGAGTTATTTTTATAGTTTTATTTTTGTGTTGTAATCCCCGACCTGTAGTGCACCCTGCACTTATTATTAAGGTACATGGTCTGACACTTTTCTAGCACTCCTGTTTTTAAAAACAGAAACATCACAAATTATCAAACTGAATGGCTTTTATGTTCTGAAACTGTATTGATTTGGGAAATAAATTGTTTAACTTCTGGCTTTGACAATAAAAAGTGTTCATAGTTTTTTTTTTCTTCCTCTATATCTGTCTTTAAGCCTGTTTAATGCAAAGAGAACCCATAAGAATTGTGGTGCGGACCTGGTACCAAAATATAATAAAAAATGAAAAACATAGTTAAAAAAAAGTGTCTAGGTCACTGTGTTTAAAAATGCAACATAGAGCTCTGGCTGTGGTGAAGTATTGCTCCATCACTAAGAGTCCTACTGGCTCCACTGAGTGCCCCACCTGAAGGCAAGTGCAATACTAAAGTGCTCATTTAAAAAAAAGATTACGGATGGATTTAGTCAGAAAGCCCCATTCCCTTCATCAGAATAAAATCTGACATAAGGGGAAATTATAAAGTGATTAAATAGACTACATATTTAATTTTTCATGCATAGACGTGCAGTTTTTCACTGCCTTCCTTAAATATATATATATAGCCTAAATTAATGAAGTCTTCTGTATTATATTAGTTTTCAAAGTAACATTGACTTTCACTGTGCTTTCAATAGTTGTAATTCTAGTTCACAATTAGGGTAAAATGTTAAAATTGTACTGCATTGTAGGTCACAGTTTATGGTGGGTTGTTTTTATTGATTTTTGCACTAAAAAGGCATATGTAGTTTTTTTTGTATCCAGATGACGTTGTATTATCCTCTATTATCTGTAAGAAAATCACTCTGGCTATCGATCTAGTATGAACACAGACAAAAATTACCAAAGTGATGTCTCTGTTTTTTAAATAAATACTGTGTACTATTTTACGTTGTACCTCTCTAATTCTAACTCTTACCTAAATGTACACCTCAACGTGTCTCTTACAGCCCACTCATCTGTGCCCAGGAATCTGTCCTTTATTACGTGAATGTACCTGTGGCCTAGCATAAGGAGTTTACGTCAGCAGCCAGAACACCTGTGACTAACCACGTCTTTCACTGCACTCATCTCTTTTTATCTTTTAATGTCAAACTGCTTCCAAAATACTCCCACGCACCACCACCGCTTACTCTGGGCAGAAAAAGGACCATTATTCATCCTGTACCTTGCTGTGGCGTAACAACAAAGCTGTGCAGGAAAGAAGGCATTTATGGTTTGCATTTTTAATATAAGCTAATGGAAAGCAATTTTGTTACAACAGTGTACTTAACTATACACTGGAAAAAGGTTCCAATTCATTTTCATGCAATGTGACTAATATTAAGACAAATATTATGTACATATCCCAGTCATCTCAACGTTTTGTCCTTTGTATCAGTTCATGCTCGCAGTCAACAAGAAGGTAACAAGTGGGCCTTTTTTCTTGGAGAAAACAGACATATATCAACCACAAGTGAATGGGAGATGTTCATAGGTTATGGGCGCTGAATATCATGTATTTTATTTATTGTGATTTTTAGGTGATAAACCAACACAAAGTGATGCATAACTGTTAAGCGGAAAAAATAACACCTGGGCCTCATGTACAAAAGTGTGCAGCTTCCATACTAACATACGTAGCCTTCATACGTCACAGTTTGCAATGACTTTGGCATAGCTGCACGTGGCACTTGGACTGCCCAGTCTCCGCCCTTAAATGCATATGCAAAGTAGTATAAATAGCACCACCACGTATCCAAATAACCATGGGTGCTGTGACAGTCAATGAACCGGTTCCTTTCAGTGGAAAAACGCTAAGAGAGATTTTATCTACACATCACGAGGGCTATTTGTAGTCAGTTAGAGCAAACCAACAATGTCTTGAATGGCATCAGTGACTGGCTGAATTAACGTTTGTCAGCTCTAACCCGTTTATTTCTACAATGTGTGTATCTAAACCAAATGGCACTGTCTAGCTGCTGCATTGAGCTCATTCATAGCTGATTGCTGATCATCAAAATGATGTGAATGTGCCTTCCATATTTCTATTGGGAAGACTATCACCACACACACTATGTGAAGTACTTTAAATCTTTACAACCATTCAGGACGTCACAGAAAAAAATAGAAAATACCTAGAAGCCGGCATCGCGCACGGATGTTTCTTCCCAACACAACTATTATTATTTGATTAATTATAATTATTTTTATTGTATAAAGGAATCATGAGTTGAGGAGGCCAACATTGCATTTGTGAGACGCATTTGATGGACATTTTCATTTACAGTTGATGAAAATAGAGGAAGTTTTACAGTTTATATCCAAATTAGGTTGTTTCCATAATTTTCTGAGGTTCGTGAGGTTATTGTATGAGGCTAAATGTGATTTAATTTCATGTTTAAACCATAAAAGCTCAAACTTATAAAGAAACATAAGGTTTGATGCTCCAGAATTCCCTTAAACTGAATGGAGTCATATTTCACTGTATTTAGGTGTGTTTTAGTTCTTTGTAGCTTATTATTGTTGATTGAAAACGTTTTCATGGCTATCGCACATTTTCACAGCAGGTCAAAAGTTTGCGTGGATTTCCGCACACTTTGACGCAACATTCATTGTTGTATATGCCGAGTTGTGTGTAAAACATTGTGCCGCAAGATTTTTGTGCATTAGTACGCTTTGTACATGAGGCTCCTGGCTTCAAGATTTCTTACAAATAAAAATTGGAAAAGTGTTGTGTCCATTTTTGTTCAACCTCTTTTACCCTGATGCCCTTAAAAGAAATCAAGTACAACCAATTGCCTTATAAAGCACCCTAATCAGTTAATAGAGTCCATGTACATATTATTCAGTCTCGGTATAAATCCAGCTTTTCTGCGAAGACCTCAGAGGTTTGTTAGTGAACATTAGTGAACAAACAGCATCATGAAGACCAAGGAACACAGCAGTCAGGTCAGGGACAAAGTTGTGGAGAAGTTTAAAGCAGCATTAGGTTATAAAACTACACCTCAAGCTAGTAACATGGGGCACTGTTCAATTCATCATCCAAACATGGAAAGAGCACTTACCAAGAAATTGCAGTCCATGTCAAGGAGAACATATATCTGAGAAACAGCCATGATAACAGGACAACTATTAGTCATGAAATCAGGAAGAAAAACATCATTAAAGAAAGGAAAAATAAGTTCTCTTTGCAGTTTGAAACAAGCTATGTAGTGGACACATCAAGCATAAAAATGGAAAATCTTCTGGCCTTTATGTAACATGGTGTGTGGAGGAAAATAATGCATATCACCACCTTGAACACACCATGCCTTTCTTCAGCACGGGCAAAGAAGCTGGCCAGAGTTTAATAGAAGATAATCAGATCTAGATGCAGAATAATTCTGAAAGTACCTTGTTTGTAAAAGACTTATGGCAGAAGTTTATCTTGCAGTAAGGTCTAAAACTAATTACTGGTCCATTAAAGTGAAGCTGCAAAGAGTGTTTTTTACTCGGGTAAGATATTTACCAGTCAAAAACAGAACCCCAACTGCAAAAATTTTAACTGTCCTTTTAATTGAGTCTTACTCAAAAAACAAAGTGCTGGAAGTGCCACATGGGCATTAGCCATCTGGCTGTCAAGCCAAAGACAAAACTTAATCCCTAATCTGAGGTAAAGGACTCTAAAGGCAAAAATCTGCATTCAACCAAGTAAACAGTTCTACAAAGTAAAACAGGAAATGCAGACATTATTCTAACATGAGCCCTGAGCTACACAGATGCAATGCTAAAGGAAAATAATTACACTTCAAAAGAAACAACATGATTATGCAAAAACCAGGAAAGAAGACCCATGAATATGAAACAGGTACTGTCAAAAACCTCTGAGGACCAAAATGAAACTATTAACATGAAGCAAAGAAAAGTGAACACGGCAAAACATATGACACTGTAACACTCTTGGCCTTGGATATTAACATGGCAAACAGCAATGCTTAGGGAAAATGGATACTGAGATCAATTCTGGTTTCTTTTTTAAGTTCAAATGCAGATACACATAAAATCAGAGCACATTTGTCAGTCGAGGTCTTATTTGGGCTTAAATTGACAGTCTTAATTTCACTGTTTACATTCTGTTTTCTTCTGTTTCCTGTAATCCGCAGCTGTTTGCACATCATCACTTTTTGTACTTGAAGCAACTGTTTACTGTTGTAATCATAAAACATTCAACCATTGGCATTTAAACATCAGAAAAGTTTATGGGTTTGGCAGCTGCAGACAATTATGATATGTGCCTCAAATCAGAAGAGGCTTGAGTGTTTGTTTTGATTTGGGTTAAATGTAAATGAACATTAATTTAATGTGTTATTTGGAGGACATGTTTCCGAAAGTTATATCTGTGATCAAGTCAATAAATGTAAAATAGCCCATCATCATGGGTCTCGAATACTCAAGGCTCAGAAAGCCATGTGAAGGCAACTGTGGCTCAGTGGAAAGAGTATTCGTCTTGCAATCTGAAACTTTTACGTTTGATTTCAGCTTCCTCCTGCTTTATATTGATGTGTCCCTGGGCAAGGCACCTAATCCCGAGTTGCCTACCAATCTGGGTACCGGTGTATGTGCGTTTGCGGGTGTGGCTGGATGAATGTGGCTTTAGTGTAAAGCACTTTTAGTGGTAGGTATGACTAGAAAAGCACTATATAAACTCAGCCCATTTCGCAATAGACTAGAGTAGCTTTTAACAAACCCTCATCTTATTTTATCATCTGTGTGTTGGTTTCACATTTTATAGAAAATTATTTTGGTAATTTACCTATGAAAACTCAAAGAGGACAGAGTTTTGTTATTGTGGGACTTCATGGATATAGAAAGAGAAACAAATTAGCAGCTTGCGGTTTTCTCTTTAACATGTGGATATTGTTGTGGAAACATTACCCCCAATCTTTTCATTAACAGGCTCCAAAGAGAGGAATAATGAAAGTGATGCAATACCTTGCAAAAATGTTTTTTTACACTTTGAACATTTGCAGTTTATCATGACATAACACCAAATTAATTATTCACAAATTAATTAATTAAAGCATATTTACAAACATTAATCAGAGAGGCAGCCAAAATGTCATTTTAATTCTGAGGGAGCTTCTGAAATCCACACCTGAAGTGGGAAAATCTGTTGACAGGACTACTTTCAGTTTTGCAAACCACAAATCTGATATTTATGGAAGAGCAAATAAAAGCCGTTGCAGAAAGCAGTCCATAAGAAATCCTCTTTGGAGTTTGCCACAAACTGTACAGGGGAAGCAGCAAACTTGATAGAAGGTATTCCTGTCAGATAATAACCAGAGCTTTTTTGCCTACATGCAACATGCACATCATTCCTGCTGTAAACAACAGTGACGGCATCCTGTGTGATGCTTTTTGTCACCAGTGACAAGGAAGCTGGCCAGAGTTGATGGGAAGATGGATGAAGCCGAATAAATGACCATCCTATAAGAAAACCTATAGACGCTATAAAAAAAAAAGGTAGAGAGGGGTGGAGGTTTACTTTCAAGGAGGACAATGACCTGCAGGCAAAGCTGCAATAAAATTAAAATACATTCACATGTTAGAAAGGCAAAGTCCAGGATTAAATCCAACTGAGACCTGAAAATTACTATTCAAACACTCTCCAGCCATTCTAACTGAACTCGAACAGTTTTATAAAGAAAAATTATAGAAAACTCCAAAACACTTGTGAAAACAGCAGAAGTAGCAGATCTAGACACAATAAAAAGGTGGTTTTACAAAGTATTAAGACAGTGGGATTGAACACAAATGCATACAACTCACAAAACATTTAACAATAGAAAATCTGAGGAATCATTTTCATTCCATTTCATAGCTATGCAAACTATGTGTTGGTCTATCACATATAATCCCAGTAAAATTTATTGAAATTTGTGTATTTATAGTGAATGTTGAACTTAATTTTGACATCAATAATGACAACTGAATGAAGTGACTTGGATTGAATTTTATGAAAAGTAGCCAGAGATGACTTTTTGTTCTGACTCGGTGCTACATCAGTAAACTGAATTAAAATAAACAGAACAGTGGCTTTGGCAGTTGCTCTTTTGTCGAGTCCTTCAGGTATAATGACATGTTCGTATTAAGCCACATATACAGAAAGAAAACAAGAATATATCATGTTTCTGTGACACTTTGCTAATATAGTTTGTGTACTAATAAATCAGTTGCTTGTAAAGATCAGAATAAAAGATGAATAGTGTCTCAGGTCCCTGGTACAGCCTCTGAATAAGATAAGCTTTAAAACCCAATGCTTCAGCCTCTTACTATATCCTTAAAAGATAAACTTTACAATAAATGTTTCAATTTTGCATCTCACTGTATTTTAGGGCTGTCTTTCATCACATGTAGAGCTTGTTCCTCTTTCCTTTAAACACATGTGAATGAAAGCACTGCAAAGCTTCATTCGATGGTCATTCAGTAAATGCCTTGTGAATTAAAATCAATAATTTTTAAATTTCTAGGTGGCACACACTTCACTAGAAACATGAGGCCATTGATATACTGTGCAGCAGCTTAGCATAATCTTATGTGGCCAATTATAAGTCAGCAGTTAGAACTTAATACTTTATGTTTCAAAGAGCACTGCATTGACCTCTTGAAAAGTCAGGTCTAAGGGAAAGTGGTAAAAGCATTGCATCATAACAGGTTTGGCCCAGTGGACAGCTCAAGGCCATCTATTGCTCATCCAGAGAAAGCCATTACACAGAGAGGGTCACAGAACACTGTCTGTGGACCTTTCTAAATGTTGGGCACTGTGAAAAATCTGCAGAAAAGCACCAATTTTTCTGAAATAGATTTTATCATAAAATTAAAAGACATAATTGTAAGGCAATGTAAGAGAAAATTAACACTCAGTTTTTTTTTTGGTTTTTTTTATGGGATATTCTGTCTTATAACATAAATGAACAGTGTACAGTTAAAACTGCAAATTTACAAAACGTAAAACCTTTTTTTTTAATATGACTGACATTAATTCAGACTAAACCTTTCCTGTTTCTGGTCACTATGAATTACCAATATTATTTCTGGTTGCCAAATGCCAGAATTATGACCATATTTAGGGAATTTTCAGCAAGATGAGAATTATTTTGCAACTTTCTTATTACTTTCAAATTGAAAATGTTAACAAGGCTTTAGATTACAATACCTTCAAACAATTTTGAAAAGTCCTGTTAGTAATATTATAGCTTTGTAAGCTTTTGTTTAATTACCAATGAATTCACAATGTTTGAGTTAAATTGAGACATTCCTATGGGTTTATTTTAAGGCAACATCTCAAGTACACTGCTTCCTTGTGTGACATTATAAGAAAATCTATCAGAAGTAAGGACTTCTACAAGTCTGGTTCCTCCTTTGGTAATTTCCAGATGCCTAAGGGTGCCACAATCACTGTTGCTAAATGCATCAGACATTCTAGCCACCATACCATTCAGGAAGAGTGGTTCCATGTCCCCTAGAAAAACATTTTTTGTACTAAATATGCAAATCAATCCCAGAATAAAAGCAAAATACTACGTGAAGATGCTGGCTGAAGCTGGTAAGAGGGTGAAAACATGGGCTAAAAGGCCACCCAGAGAGGAAGAAGCCATTACACCAAAAGCAACATAAAAAGTCAGCTTGCAGTATGCTAATGTTCTCAGAATCTGAAACCTTGATTTTCAGAGGCATGTCTTGTGGTCTGATAAAAGTCTGTGGATACAATGGCCATTGTTAAGAGGGCGAAAATTGCAACAAGCCAGCTGTTAAGTATAGTGGTGGCAGCATTATGTTGTGTGTGTGTTTTTTTTTTTTTCTTTTGCTGCAGGGGAGACTGGTGCACTTCACAAAACAGATGGCATCATGAGGAATACTGAAACCACATCCTTAGGCACCAAGTTAAAGCCTGGGTACAGTTCAGTAGGGATAATTATCCTGCGCATACATCGAGATTAGTTACAAAGGACAACAAAGTCAATGCTTTGGTGTCACCATCCCATAGAAAATCTGTGGGCAGAGCTAAAAAGGTGTGTGTTAGCAAGACGGCCTAAAAACCTGACTCAGGTCCACCAATTCTGTCAGGAGGAATGGGCCAAAATTTTAACAAACTATTGTGAGGAATTTGTGGGAGGATACCCACAACATTTGGTCAAAGTCATACAGTTTAACCAGTTTCTAACAAACATAAAGAAAATCCATGTCAAGTTCTAAATTTTAAGAAAGTGATTAAAAAAAATCATTGACTCAACAAATGTTTTGGTAATCCTAACTGATCTAAACCAGAAATAGGTTTAGTCTGATTAATTGTCAGACAGAGAAAAAATGTGTCTTGCATGTCTTGTTGCATAATAAATGTGGCTTTTAAATTTATAGCATATACTAAAGAAGCATATTTAAGTTTTTTTTTTTTTTTTTGCACTGTTTATGAAGTATGAAGCAGAAACAATTAAACACAGGTGAATATATCTAGAGAGACTTGTCTAAATGAAGTGTGATACCCTAACTGTCTCAGCAGCATAATGAGGAACTTCTGCCTCATATGTCAGGAAATTGTTCTCAACTCAACAAGATGATGCATCCTCTCTGATAACTCTCAAGTGATTTCCAGATGTTCACGCAGAGATATGTAGGACTTAATGACTCAAAGAGTGCTGCTATTCACCTAAAATGAAGTCGTTTGTGCCGAGAGAGGCTAACGGTAAAAGAGAAAAAAATAAAGAGGTTTTTGTTTAAAGGTACAAGCACAGCTTCCAAGACTCACTATGCTGTTGGTGTGGAGAACTATGTATGACAGTCGGAGTAACGTAACAGTGGTTTAATTGGAAGATTAACTCCAATTGTTTGTTTAATGACTGGCTGTTAGGATCCCCATTTTCCCTTCATTAACTGATAAAACACAGCATTGCTGCAGATTGTTATGTTGAAAGCAGAATGTTCATTTAAGGCAAACAAAACACCTTTTTATGAACGTATTTATCCTTAAAAACACACACAGGATGGTTTTGTTTCTGCAGAAATGTGGGGTAACATGATCTTTAATAGTCTGTTATATTAGTTTGCCTGAATTCTTGCTTTTTTAGTTTCCTCATAGCCACTCAGATGTAGAAATTTTAAAAAACACCGCCTCTCATGACTTTTACCTGTATAGTTGAGCAAACCAATCATCTTTACTGCTTTCCCTGGAGCTGATGGGTAAAATACAAAACAGCTCAGGTTGCACTCTGCAGAAACCATAAATTTCCTGTGAACAACTGAGAGGAGCGCATAAGGTCTGTGATTAGGCAATGAGGTGCTGTTCTTGCGAATCGGTGCACATCCACATCCCTTCTGCCTTCTCAGCATTCCCATCACGCATCCTAACACGTCACGTTTTTACGCATTCCCATAAAAACGGAGATCATCAAAGGCACATGTGCTGAATCACACAAGCTCAGCACTAATTTTAACAAACGGATGCAGAAATGACTTTCACACTTTTTAGTGTTTGTTGATATATAAAGCAGTTGAATCCAGCTTAGGATTCAGCATCGCAGGGAAGGCTGAAGGTTGAGGTGAGCATTGATTAGTGGGAGTAGAGCAGGTCATGCCCCAACGCTGCATCAATATGTCAAAGTTGCCCTTTTACACAGCACACTCCCAGTTGTGACTGCAGATCTCTGGCTGCTCTGCCTGTGCACATTTGCTTGGCTTTTTAAATTTACAATTAATGACAAAAATATTGAGTTATAGAGAAAAATACAGGGAGGTGATAATTTAAGTGAAAACCTGAGCCCTTATAGTGAGGAGATCTGTTAAACCCTGTAGAGCACTTATGCTGACACTGTTTAAATCCACTTGTTAGCTCAGAGGAAGGGTCACCGTGAATCAATACTGGGCTGATCTTAGTTGTTAGTATAATCCTACAATAAAACACTTGGATCCTTATGTAAACAATCTCCTTGAGGATGACATTTCACTTTGTCTAATAAATGTGAAAATAATTACCGTATTTTCCGCACTATAAGGCGCACTTAAAAACCTTTAATTTTCTCAAAAAATGACAGTGCGCCTTGTAATCCGGAGCGCCTTATATATGGATAAATTGGTCAATTGGTTGATCCATACTGGTTGTACACGGCGCTGTCACCTGTGCTGTGCTTACTCCTAGTCCAACACCACTTGTGTGTGTATAACGACCCCAAAATGGCACCTTTCAAGAGACGCACTTACGATGCTCAGTTCAAACTCGAGGCTGTCAGCTACGCAGTCGAACATGGGAATAGAGCAGCAGAGAGAGAATTCAATATTAATGAATCAATGGTACGGAAGTGGAGGAAGCAAGAAGATGACCTGTGCCAAGTAAAGAAGACTAAAAAGAGTTTCCGAGGGAATGAAGCGAGATGGCCACAGTTAGAGGACAAACTCGAACAGTGGGTTGTTGAACAGAGAGCAGCAAGTAGAAGCGTCTCTACAGCAGTCACTATTCGTATGAAGGCAACAGCGCTAGCACAGGACATGAACATCAATGAATTTCAAGGCTTCTTGGTGTTTTCGTTTTATGAAAAGACGTAATCTCTCCATCCGCACACGAACTACCATCTCGCAGCAACTGCCAAAAGATTACCAAAAAGAGCTGGCCACGTTCCGCGCATACTGCAAAAACAAGATCACCTGTAGAGGAGACCTTACCATGGGAGTGAATGGAGTTATCAGAACGCTGGTTTGTAGTGTATTAATAAAGTTCGCCTGACTGACGTATCTGACTATTTTGTTGACATTCTCTTTAGCACAGCTCCATCTAATGCATAATGCAACCCCAGTCAAACGTTTGACTGCAGTAGCTTCTATTCTATGCGCCTTATAATGCGGTGCGCCCTATATATGAAAACAGTTCTAAAATAGGCCATTCATTGAAGGTGCGCCTTATAGTGCGGAAGATACGGTAGTCTTCTATTGCGATCTCTACTGCTTTAAGATGCTAATCTGGTTGTTTTGAAAAGTGTGAACCAAACTTTTGACAGTTTGTTTCTACCACATGATTAAAGCACTAACAAATTAAATATTCAGTACTGTAAGAAATATTAAGCCACTGCAGATTCTTTGTTTTAAATGAGTCTAATATTGTATAGTTTTAAAGTGTTGCTTTAATGGTTTGTCAGGCTTCTGCAGGACTTTCTAAGCTTTTCTTTGGATTTTGGCTGCTTTCCATTTAATTTTCTGTGCACTTGCTAAAAATAATGAAACTGGACAAATCTAGTTCAAATTTAGAATTGGCCGGCTCCACTGCACTCAGCCCATTTTGCAACTGTTTCCAGTACTGGCTTTTACAGCCACGTACTGGCTTTCTTGGTACCTGCTCGTCAGTAGGTCCCATTGGGGCTGAGCAGGGTCGAAATGTGACATGAATAGACTAATGGTCACTGATTGGAACTGAGCGTTGTCAGTCGTATGTCCGCGGCATGAGAACGTGTATTGAGGTAGCAAAGAGAATGACATGCCATGGATTTTACCTCACATTGCAGTGCTGGAAAAAGCTAAAAAAAATTCAAAAGTGACTACACAATATTAAGGACCACAATGGTGAAAGCGGGTCGAACCAAAATCATGATGACCTGATGTGCAATGGTGACTGTTTATATTACTTTGCATGTTTGTACTCATCCTACGCTTGGTAGGCTCACACCAAACCATCAGACAGTAAGGGTTAATAGCAACACAGCAAGCGATGCTGATAGCTGGAGATAGGGCTTCAAGACATAACTCCAGTTGCCAGTCAATGAAAACAAAACAGCTTTTATGCAGAATACAGCGAGAACGAGTTGAGTGGTACTCAGCGGTGCTGGAACCATGAGTGGAAAAGTAACCAATTAAACTTAACAGTTAGGTTTGTGGACTGTAGGAGGAAGTCATAGTACCTGGAGAGAACCCATCCATGCAGTGGGAGAACAAGCACACTCCACACAGAAAGACCCCAAGCCAGGATTTATTTCCAGGAGCTTCCTGCTGCAAGGCAAAAAGTTTGGGTTGTTATGTAATGGAGCAACACATAATAGTAAAATACTACATAACAGTGAAACAAAAGGGAACAGAATCATCAATGTTTCACCCCTTTTACTCAAATACCCCTAAATAAAATCCTATGCAACAAATTGCTTTCAGAAGTCACCCAATTGGTAAATATAGCCCTCATGTGTGTGATTTAATCTCAGTATAAATGCAAAGGTTCTGTGAAGGTCTTAGAGTTTTGCTAGAGAACACTAGTGAACAAACTTGAAGACAAAGGAACACACCAGACAGGTCAGGGATAACGTTCTGAAGAAATTTGAAGCAGGGTTAGGTCATTCAAACATGTCACAGTACTGCTAAATTAATTATCTGAAAATATAAAGAGGTTGGCAACTATTAGTTGTACATTCCACAAATCTGGCTTTTATGGAAAAGAAAGCTGCTGCTACAAAGTCCTTCTGTCACCAGTTTGTCACAGCCTGCATAGCAGTGTTGGAATACTTTTTATTAGCATCCATGTGTTTATTGTGTTTAACAGTAATTAGAGGAATAGGTCATTCTTTCAGGTTAAAGGAGAAGGGGAGTCGAATTGCAGCCTTTACGCACATACTGGTTTTGCAAGGGGTTATACTGCGCACAAAGCACATACCTCAGAAGTTATCACACCCCTTAAGGATGTCCAGGAAGGAGATTAAATATGGGTCCATGTGCTCCTAAACTAGATGTTTGTTCAACTGGATCCAATGTTGTGACAATATAGAGAGTTGTTTTTTGCCAAGGAATGCAGGCCTGGGCCGTCTCAGGAAGCACTGGGGTTGCTTGGTTATGGGGCTTTCTCTTATCAGTTCTTGCCCCACCAGGAGGATCTTTCTCCAACAGCGGAACATGGTAAACATGTCAAGTCAAGTCAACTTTATTTATATAGCACTTTTCAGCAACAAGGCACTCAAGACGCTGTACATAAGGAAAAAAAAAACATTACAATGATACAGAAAATCAAACAACGGAGGTAATTAAAAAAATAAAGAAAATAGAATGATGGATAAGAAAATAAAAGGAAAGTTGGACTGAAAACTTAACTAATAATGTTTAGATGACACATTCAAAGGCCACTCTATGTGAAAAAAGTCAGATAAGGCCAAAATTTAAAACCATATTTGTAGGGGTAAATCTCAGACTAAACAAATCACTCGCATTATGGAACATGGTGGTGGCAACATAATGCTGTAAGGGATGATTTTTGTCAGAGTTCATGGTAATGTGGATGCAGCTAAATAGAGAACAGGTACTGAAGAAAACTTTTTAGAGGCTCCAAAAGACTTAATGTCAAGCTTCATCATCCAACATAAAAACCTTAATTATACAGTGAGAGCTACAGTTTAGATCAGATCATATGGGTGTGTTACATTGGCCCAGTCAAAGTCCAGACATAAATCTGAGAATCTGTGACAAGAATTCAAAACAGATGTTCACAAACACTTTGCATCCGATCTGATTAAATTTGAGCTACATGTATAATTTCCCATCCACTTTTATAATTATGTACTATTTTGTGTTGGTCTCTTTCATACAAGTATTATAAAATGTACTGAGGTTTGTGATGGTGGGGTGACAAAATGTGAAAAAGTTCAGTGTATCAGTACTAGGCTTTGTAGCTCCTTCAGCCATGTGAAATTCATACGTTACTCCTATTCTGGTAAAAGTACAGCAGCATATATAAAACAAGCTATATTTAGTCAAAGTGTAAAAGTACTCCTTTTGCAGCCAACGTGACTGATGTGCTGTGATATATTAGCTCATTAATATTGAAGCAACAGTGTGTAAGGAGCAATTTTTAACTGATTTCCATTGAATTAGATAGTTTGGTGTCATAGATCCTAACATGAGGGTTTGTCCCCTTAGATATCGATGATACATAAAGGTTATATATTGACTGTATATTATATGGTAACAGATCTTTAGCAGCTAATTTAAATATTTAATTTGGTTGGGGTTGGAATATTTTAAAAATCTTGCCTCATATTACCATACAACATCAATCACTGTCTGCAGTCTGGAGGGATAATCACAGTATTTGTAAGGGGGAGAATGGCTTCGTTTGGGGGCATTCGGTACTTTCTTCGATAAAGAGATTTTCTCTGCACAATGAGATTTTGTTTTCTCACTGCATTTATATCACAGCTTACCCTTGCAGCCTCCTGTGAGAGCCCAAACCCGAGGCAGTTAGTCAAATTAGAGCTGCTTCCATCATGCACAATGTGGTGGTGGACCTGTCAGCTGGTGCCGGCAAAGTTTTTTTTTTTTACACTCTCACCTTTCCATCCCTCAAGTTATCAGAAAAAGAGCCCTCACTCAAAGAGGACCTGAAGCTGCCAGTCAAAGATTGATGGATGGTTAACGCTGTGTGTGTGGGTGTGTGAGCGTTTCTCTTTTGTTCTAAACCTGTGTTACCTCTGCTGCATTCTGGCCTCGTATCTGTGTGATAAAGTGGATTCCTTGCTGCAGCCTTCAATATTCACATGCTCAGGTCCTCCTCTCCAAGCAGCTTGGGACGATTTAGGTAAGACGGTGGAGATTAAATGAAACTCTGAAGTTTCTCCCTTTTCAAAAACTGCCTCCACTCTGGCAGCTGCCAGATCTCCCCACTCCCTTATCTTGGCGGGCTTCAAAAATCATTGCAAAATCTATACACCAAACAAGGTGGGGAATCCTCACAGATTTTTGCTTCAAAGAGGTTTCACGGCATAGTGTAAAAATAGAAACAGTCATAGATGCATTAATCATATAACTGTGCTTGACTCCAATCACCTAGCTCCTGATAGTACCTGTGCAGTAAGTATTCCCAAGGTTCAGGCTGCAGAGGGAGCATAATCGCAGGAGGCAGCTTTGTCCTCACAGCCATGTTCGACGCTGTGATTGTTATCTGAAAAGAAACATCTGTTGAAGCCACAAGTTTTTTGTCATAAGAGACTCCAGCTTTTGGCTCAGTAAGAAATCTACTTAGCGCTTGTACTCACACAGGCACTCGCACAAGCAGATAACCTATACGCATCAGAATCCAGCCGAAGCGGAAACACAGGGCCCGCATGTCAGTTTATCCTTGATCCTGTGACAATCTGGAACCTGAGGAGCTGCTTCAGAAAAATCATGTGGCATTCTCAGAGATGCAGAGTTTCCTCTGGGTGGAAACTATGCTTTTTATCTGCTATCGAATCATAAATTATCAAAATGGTTTAAGATTTTTTGTTCTAAGCTCAATGGAATAAAGAGAAATATACAAGATTGTATTCTTTGCAAAACCAGCAAGTTTCTGTAAGCCTACAGGAATGAATATAAGTGCCGCATGTGATATACAGCAAGCCTCCAGGGCTCCTGCAGGAGACCACACTGATTTATTGTGTGCCAGACTGATGAGCCTGTGAGCCACACAGTTATTGGCCACACTTGGCAGGAAGGAGAGGGATTACAGCTTTTAGCTGGGAGAAGCACCTTTGCCCAGTGAGACATTTGGCAAAAGGTAGACCGGCCACATGTTCAGTTACAGCCTCAAATTGGCAAATAGATTTATGAAGCTCTAAGCTGCCAAGACATATGCTGGATACCAGTGTTGTTTTACACCACACGGTTAAAAGAAATTTTGGACTAAATTAAGTATTTGCCAAGACAATTATTCAAAATTTGATGACACATAGTTTGTAAATATAATAAACAAATGGTGAAAAAAAAAAAAAAGTAGCTACTTTATGTAGGGGTCATTTTCATTCAAATGTACAGGAAGATGTCAGCTCAGTGAACAGCCAGAAGCTCCCTTTCATCATGTGCAAGGTGTTTGGATGCATTGTATTATGAATTAATATATTTTCTGAGTTAAAGAAATGCCATAAGGATTGTGGTTGAAAACGTTTCTGTTAGAAACCAACAATAAAATTTGTACCCAGCTTTAGCTGGGAAATATCATGCTTTTAAATCCTTCCTTTTCCTATTTAAATCATTGAGATGTGGTATGTTTAAAGTGGAACTGCAATGCTTTGGTTTGAATTTGTCGTTATTTTAGCTCCTTAGGCGTTCATTTTACTCATTTTTTTAGCTTCCTTTTTGACCATCTTGTTTTGCTGCGGTCTCTTTAAATGCAAATAAGGCACTTCACACCCCGCCCCCCTCCAGGCTGAGGAGCCTTCCAATCCACCCTGTTCGGCCTGTGCTGGTAAATGATGGCTTCTGCCTTATTCCTTTAGACCTCTGAATAAAACAAGATGCCATTACTTTACCTGCCCTAGATAAATATCAACAAATGTCTAAAAAAACAAGAAGTATATACAAAATCATTGCACCAACAATGTGCTACGTTTACTAATGCATGAGAACAAAAGCACTAAAACAATATTGTAGCTGTAAGTTATCAAATCCAACAAACAACAGCGATGGTTGATAAACAGGCTTTTGCTCAGCTGCAATCATCTAAATCAGGTGTGTTAAAGCAGGGAAACACGAGGAACACCCCTGCCCTGGTAGGCTACATGAAAATTGTGAATTCTTAAACAATAGCAGAGAAAAGTTAAGGAATTCACAGTAGTAACAAAAGCTGTAATTCCATTACTAATGTTACTGACAATATTTTTACACAGACTGCATGTAAGACACCTTTTAAAATGTTAATGCTACCACAAAATGAACACATATTTTTAACAAGACCCCAACATCGTTAACGACTAAGCTAACACTAGCATCAAGAACATCACTGAATTAATTTGGATAATCCAAAGGCAAAAAGGGCAACCAAACAGACTGCAAAACTGGTTGTTTAATCTTGTTATTCATAACACACAATAAGGTGATGTCCTTAAGGAGCTAAAAGCGAGCGCACAGCGCTAACATTAGCAGGAGGCACAAAGCTGTGCTATCAAAACAACAGCCAGTAAGTTATATCAACACCTCAACAATCAAGCTTCCAGTCATTTTACCATTATCTGCAACTTATTTCTTTGCTCTGTCAGTCGCTTCCATTGACAGAAGGAACTGACCACTCAGACAGATGGAGTCTTTCTGCTCATCCTCCTTCATACTGACCGAGGTTGCTGAAACACCCCTCCCTGAAGTGCTTCGTGCTGTGATGGAAATTCTTTTATTAAGTATCCCAAAGTGTATGACCTTTAAGTTACCTCACTCCTCAGAACATCTGTGTTAGAGGAGGAAGCTGTAAAGCCATTATCAGAAGTTTAATGGTTAAAACTCATGCTTTAGGGTGATGTCAGGAAGAGCAGACAGATCTGTTCCTAGATAACTTTGTCACCTCTGAACCCAAGGAGGGTCTGGGCCATAAAACACAGACTCTTTGAAGTTGAGCTAACACTGTCATGTTGGTATAAATACTGTGTGTAAATAGTGTTCGGGCCACTGCTTCACTGACTTGCTCGGTGACAGGGTCTTCAAACGCTTAATGCCTTTGAATAAAACTTATAAAGACAAAGTCCGGATTTTCTCTTGTTGTGAGTCAACCTCTATCCACTTTGATAGGAAAATTCCACTACAATTTTAGGGTCACGAACAGGATCTAACGTGCCAGAGGAGACCGCGGGAGGGGGACACGGACGCCTGGCCAGCCTGAGACTAAGTTGTCCTCAGTCCACCTCCATTTTACGGAGGGGAGTTCTGGTGCCCGCCTGCGGTTTCTGGCCGATTGGATCCGAACTATTTGTCTACAAATATATCTGGGTGAGAAGTTGCTCTGTATGATATAATGTATATTATTTTTTATTACACATTAACCATCATCTCCTAACTAATTAATTAGGTTCCGGAGTTGCAAGTGGGAGGACATCAGCTGAGGGCCAGGTCACCCTGTTAGGGAAAACAGGGAGGTTCTTATTGGTAACAATAAGATAAAGCAAGACACAGGGTTTTGCGAGTGGTTTTTAGCAATTTTCTACACCTCATAAAGGAGAAAAGCCAGACGGCAGACGTGCCGCTGAACGGGTAAAAAGGAAAACAAATGGTTCCGGAACTTTGAGGCATCAGGGGTGACTCCTTCTCCAGACTGTGTGATTTATAAAATAATGAAAGGAAAAAGTGGGGATGATTGTGTTAAATGTGCTTTAATTTGGAAGATAAGTTTGGTTTTTCACAGCGTGGAAGTTTGAGTGTAAATATGTTAAATAGTTAAAAAGAAATAGTTTAAATAGTTTAAAGTAAAACAGTTGATGGATGGAGATGGAAAAATAAAAAAAAAATAATAAGAAAAAGATTAAAAAGCACAGAGTGCATCAATTAAGGGGTTAAAAAGTTAAAACTTTCCTGAAGGAAGTTTCGTTTGTCTTAAATATTGCGATCAGTTGGAAAATAAGGTAAAAAGTGAAAAGGGACATTAGAAAGTCGAAAAGAAAGTTGTTTTAGAAAGGAGTATAGTGCATGTTATGGTGGACGACTGACTGATAATATTTCTGTGTGCAAAATCTGAACCTATACTAAACTTTTCTTCTGCCTCTCTCTCCCACACACACACATATATGGGATTTGAGTGCAACATTTGCGTTTTTGAGTCTGGATTTTAGAAATCTGCCCTTCCCCATGGCTACTACACAGAGACGCTTCTTCAGCACGGCCTGAAAGAGAGAGAGCCTGCCTGCCTGCATGTTGCAAATCACAGTGTGAGTTTCCACCAAAACGAAACTCAGAAGAAGTCTGGCCCCACTGAGATGGACAACAGTCCATGCTGTTTGCCAGAGCCAGAAGAGCGGTACACTGGATTTATATTGAAAGCACATCTTCTGCGGGCAGAAGAGAAACAGGCCGGAGCAAAGTTTCTTCTTTCTCCCTCCTGGAGAAGTTAAAGTGGACAAAGAAGGATTGAATGTCCCACCAACACACCTGGAAAGGGCCTGGGTTGTTTTTTGGACTGATAGAGGACTGTTTGCCATGTCAGTCTGACTCTGGAGCGATTAAGAAACTGATGGGGGTAACGTACAAACACACACACATTTGCATAAATCTTTTCCTATTTTCTGCAATGAAGAACGCTTATTAACCGCTGCTCATGTGACACGCTTGCTTGACGTTGACAGATATAGCGGGTTAAAATATTATTTTAGGGTTAGAAAAGTATCTTCAAAAAGGTGATAACTTAGCTCATTTGATACNCGCTTATTAACCGCTGCTCATGTGACACGCTTGCTTGACGTGGACAGATATAGCGGGTTAAAATATTATTTTAGGGTTAGAAAAGTATCTTCAAAAGGGTGATAACTTAGCTCATTTGATACTTTCCGGTTAATTCTTTTAGGGAAGCAAGATCTCTTTCGTCGTGGAATATTCAGGGTCAATTATTCTAGTTATTAAAAGTTATTAAAAAGCAGAGAAAGTTACATTTCCAAAACTCAGCAGTAACCATGTGTTTCTATGTCATTCTCAGGACAGATCTCATGAAGGAGCATTTTCAAAACCCATCGCATGTGTAACACCTGATGAGCTTCTCCTTCAGGTATTATTTTCTGTTGTCAGAGTTTGTATCCCATAAATCTAATGGGTAGAGACCTTATTAAACAGGCTTAGTTCTACTGCAGATGGTCTTCATACAGTCTCTGACACAGTACTTACAGTGGGGTGCAGTTTTTGTCCGCAAGTGCTAACTGACACTTATGGAAAGTACAAATTCATTGTTTTTCACAGCAGCTGCTGGGAAGAGGTTATATAAATTTTTTTCTTCCCTCTTCTGATTCATGCAGCGTGTTTATTTACACTGTACCTTATATCAGATCCTGACAAAAACTATGAAAGGCTTGGTTCTGCAGTTTCTTTTTTCTCCCTTTGGAGAAGGAAAAGAAACCTAATCAGTTCTGTATTGCACAGAAATATTAAAACACTTGTTTTCTTAGATATCACCAGCTAAAACTTTTAAAACTTTTGACAGTAATTGGTTTTGTTAAACACATATTCCTTGGTAAAATAAACCTTTAAAATGAGAATGGAAAAATTGGGTTATTTTTAAGGTAAGAAAGATTCTGATTGGACAGTGGTACCACACAAAAATTAAACTAAACTCATGTTTCCTAAAAGACTGCATGAAAAGGCCTTCAGAACCGTGGAGTTATTTTCCACCACAGTACCAAATTTTTTAAGCATGCTTTTTCTTTATTTTAAAACAGATCTGTGTTTTTGTTTTTGGCTTTTTAGCATAATGTTTGTCTGAAGCTTCTTATGAACTGGGTTAGGAGCAAATATGATGCGAGGCAAATTAGGAGCTGTGACCTAGTGATTTTTAAATCTGATTATTGTCCAAGCAGAAATAATACACCAACAGGTCTGGGGATATTTAGCCAATACTCCAAGAGAGCCAACATCATTGTTCAATGCAGCAGTACTCAACCTGTGGTTCCTGGACTCCTGAAGCCTGTAAGCCATAGATTTTGGGTCCATAAAATTATAATACTTAATTAAAGGTAGACCAATTACCTATTCAAAACAGATCTAAGCCAATGATGAGTTCCAGTCATTTGGTGGCTTTGTAACAATAACAATAATACTCAAAATTTCTACTCTGGGGGACACAGATTGGGGTTGAAGAGTTTTGTTTTGGTACCAAGGTTAGGATTTTTATAACGGAATAAAGACAAGTAAAATCCTTTATTTTAGGAAAAGAAAAGAAATAAAGGCTCACTCAATACTAAAGAGGATGATCGGCTCAAACTCCAGTCTCCTTGTTTGATTTCTTAGGGTTTAAAGATTAAAAGAATAACTAGGAGTACAAAGGTACACAAGGTAATTTCAGATTACTAAATCATAAAATATTGGAACATTTATCAGCATTTGGATTATTAAAGAGGGGTTCTAGTAATAATTTTCTCCCCAACTCTCAAAATTTAAATTGCCAAATTAAGAAAAATTATGTGTCTTCCCTTTGAAACACTATGTGGAAAAAGTCCAGTTTGGAGTCAAGCTTCTTATCTTAATTTCTGATTAAGTCAAACACTGCAGTTTTTGTTTTGTTTGGGTATACCATAAAAATGTCAACGCCGGCTTAAAATACTTCTTTGCATTTAACCTGAGCAGAGAAATTCTTGAATGCAGCTGCGATCAAATTGAGCCAAATAAAAAGAGAACTATAACAATAACCCTCAGGGTTGTAGTTATTATTATTATTACAGAGTTACAGTACAAAGAATTGGCAAAAGGTTTCAGCATCAGTGAATTTGGATTCATTTAAGAGAAAATTGTTGCTGAGCTTCTAAATAGTTTGACATCTCTTTGGATTATGTGCACTCATCTTAAAAAGGATCCTGAAGATTGTCATAACAAAATTGATCAATTACAGCATTAAAAGATATGGCTGAGAAAACATATTTTGAAAAGAGATTGTTAAACATTTCTTTGAATTCTTGAAGCTTCAGATTTGGCCATTTGTCTGTTTGATGTTTTGTCTTTGTTTTGTTGGACTGAATGTTTGTTTATATGTTGCATGACAATAATCCATGTTTAGAATAATGTTTCTAAATCCCAGATTGATTAAAACTTTCGAGTTTTCAGGAGAGTTAAGAAGCAGCTTGTTTCTGAGGTAGGTGCATGTTAACAGTTTTGCAGTTTAAGGTTCACTAAGATGGGTTAGAGTGAAGAAACTGTGGGTCCCGCCCATAGGCTGCCCATCAGAGTTTAGTTCTGCCTGACTCCGCCCACCTACCGGGTTGGTTCACACCTTTGCTTTCATGGTGACGCTCAGCACCTCCCTTCCTGAGTTTTAACACTGTTTAAGAGATAATAGAATCAAAATGCTTGTAGGTATTGTTGCCTTAAAAACATGCTTTTTGTATAATAATTAAGGATATAGTATGACTTTTAGATTTATGTGTTTTACTATCAAAAGGTTAAAAGTAAAAGGAATATATTTTTGATAAAGAATCAGAGTTATGATTTCATACTTGACAGGAATTATTTATTAGATTAAATTTGTAGAGTGTATGCATCAGAATTACATTAGATTTCCATTAATCTAATACTTATC
>JAHUTJ010074130.1:0-37707 GCA_036250325.1 Characodon lateralis
GCCATTTACCCTCATACACGCTACGCGTGAAAACAGCCCTTGCATTTTGAATTGTGTCAATAACGTTCTGGGGAAGCCCACTGGCAGCCAGATTTAACCCCTCACAGGCCAGTCCCATAGGGCCATGTGCTCCAGATGCGGATGAAATATTTCTCCGCGTGACTGCGTCAGGAGATCTCTGCGGAGGGAAGCCGCCATGGCTCGCAGTGTAGCATCTGAAACATCTCCGCTAGCCAGTGTTTCCCTGGCCAGCTCCCCGCTGGCCAGGGATGAAGCGTTTAAGGCTTTAACAGATGCAGCCACCGTCTTGTAGCTTTTCTCATTCAGAGCGGACTGAAAAGAATCAGCTTTGAAGGGAAGGGTGGGTCCTGCCGCTGTCATGACTGACTTCTGCGATGGGTGCAGGTGAGATGCCAGCAAAGGTTCTAAGGGAGGCAGATGTGAAAAACCGCCGGCCTCCATGCCCGTCCAGTCCAGCGCCGACCCTCCCAGGGCGGGGTTCTTGGTGGTGAGAGGATTACTCCAGGATTTGGTTGCTTCCTCGAGGCACTCGGGAAAAACCGGCAACAGCTGTCTGCTGGAAGATTGGGCTCTCGGAAGCCGCTTCCCCTCATATCGAGATGTGGTAATTTCGGTGAGGGTTTCCGGCCACTTGATGCCCAGTTTCTTTGCTGTCCTTCTGCAGACATCGTGCAGGTCCGTTGCAGTCGGGTTTGGGGAAGCGCAGCGACTGGTGTCATCCGTCACCGAGGGCTTTGCAACCGACGGGATGGCATAAGGCCCGCAATCCAGCTCGTCATCGCCAGGCCCGAGACTGATGGACTCCACTTCAGATTTGGACTCGGCATTAGCAAGAGTGCTGAAAACTGGAAGTGCGGCCCCTCGTCTTCCTCTGGGTCAGTCAGTGGCACGACAGCGTTGAGCTGATCACCCCAACTGGCTCCAGCCAAAGTGGGCTCTCTCTCATCAGTACCAGGAAGCTCCGGTGGCGGGGGATTGGCTACCCCCATCATAGGATCAACCTCCGACAGGCTAGCTTGGTGTGCTAGCCTGTGCCCACAAGATTTAAGGGAGAGCCGTGCACAGTGCTCGCAGCTCGCCGGTGACGCTAACGCATCCTGGGCATGTTGCAGCCCCAGACACAAAGCGCAGACAGAGTGGGTATCTGCCCCAGCTATGAGATTGCCACATGTGCAGGTTCTAGATGGTGGTGTGACTCTGTTCATGGTGAGAACGAGTGCAAGTTACACAACTTCGTAAGCTCCATTAAGATTGCAGCTAGTTTGGTGACCAGTTGCAGCATTGCTGTTTGGCGACAGACCAGCATCGAAAAGGACTCACAGTTATTGAGAAGCGCTCGGCGACCGAGTTGTTAGCTCGCTCTGTGAACAGTTAAGCTAACTCTCCGATCCCGGTCCCGCAAAAAGGAACAGTGGAAGAGATCGGACCATTGGAAAGGGGGGTGCTTTTACACAGCCAGTGGCATCATGGGAAGTCCCCTGCTACCCCCAATTCCTAAGTTATGCCGGAAGTAGGTTAATGCAATTTATTTTGAAAGTTCCAGAAAAGTCCATACCGCATTTCATGTTGTAACTCATGGCTGTGGGTCCCAACAACACCAGAAGAAGAGTCATTCAGGACATTAATCCTTCATCCAAACATAACTACACAGTTGTATCTGCATTTCTTGAGCTTTTTGTTATATTTGCAATAAAAACATAGTTTTGTTTTTGTTAGTAGCGCAGCAACAAAAGTAAGCACAACAAATCCAATGACAAAAAACAAAAATAACAACCCAGCCAGACTGGTGCCATGTTCTGATTCAGAGAACCTCAAGGCTCCATGTGTTTATTTAGTCTGATGCCCCCCAGTGGCTGTTGTTGGTAAATCTAATTATTGAACACTGTTGACACAACATAAGATAAAAACCATAAACTTGGATACATTTCTTCAGAGGTTTCATCACTTTGACACTTAAATGTGCACTTAAACTCATTTTAGAATTTTCTGATTTTGTTTTGCCTGGGTATCCCTTAACACCTCAATAAACGTGTTTCTGTTTCCTAGCAGGATAGGAACTCGATCGCAATCTGATCCCAAATATCACTCAGTCAATGCATTTTTAAAGTCCTTGACAAAGCTCCACCCGCTGTATGTTAGTGTACTTCTTTGATTTTTCTTAGGTGACCTGCTCTGCAGAGAGATCAGTGTAGAGCGCAGATAAAAAATTGTCATATTTTACAAGGTTCAAATAAAAGCAGTGTGTTTATGAAGCAGGAGAACACGCTTTTCTGTGAGTTTTGTCCACATTTTCTTAACTGAAACTGCATATTTATCAATAAGTCATATCAAAGCAGAGAGGAAGCATGCTAATGTAAGCTAAGCACTTCAGCAAAGAAGAGAGTTTCACAGAGCACAATGTGGGTTTATAGCTTTGTTGAGTCATGTTTATGTTTATACTCAAACAATAAAGTTATGCATCTTTTGTGTGATAAATCGACTTTATTATTTCTACTATAATGTAGATTCAACCCTGATTTTAGCTACTTTTCTACCCTAAAGGACTCGGAGCAGTACCAGAAGACAAAATTGTTCATCAGGAAATCCTTTCATTTTCTTTTATTTAGTAGAGCATGAATTACAAAGTAAAATAAAGCAACAACAGGATGTAAATCACATCTTTTTTACAACTCTGTTTTTAT
Source organism: Characodon lateralis (assembly GCA_036250325.1). Classification (NCBI taxonomy): domain Eukaryota; kingdom Metazoa; phylum Chordata; class Actinopteri; order Cyprinodontiformes; family Goodeidae; genus Characodon; species Characodon lateralis. Next base: position 2,703 of record JAHUTJ010074130.1, read on the forward strand.
GCAATTATGAATTTTTGGTTTACATTAATTATCTTGTTTCATTTACAAATAAATGCTGAAAACATCCATTTTCACCTAAAAATGAATCCATTCATAAATGAAATTGCATTCGTTGCATCCGCAGAGTAAAGGACACGCACGAGCTGATCTTCCCGAGGTTTAATCGCCTCAAAGGATGAAAGGTTCTGTGATTCATTGAAGATGGAAACGTTTAGTTTAAGTGAAACTGTCCTCCACTTCAGAGGCTCTAAATCAAACTTAAGGAACTAACAAGGCATCTTCTGATGGAAGAACAGATTTAAGACCTCAGGTCATAGACGCACATGCTTACAGATATCGATCCAGCCGTCTGAATTGGTGACAATACTCCAAATAAGTTCTCTTTAAAGCTGGTTCCTCATCCACACAGTGGCTACCAAAGTGGGAGCTTCCAGCTCCCATCAATTCTCTCTGAATCAATAACTCTCTGAATTCAGCTTCGACAAACCAAACACACATTCATCTACAGAGCCCTTCCTGCTTTCATCTGCTGAAATCTCTGATGTTCTCAGTCCAATTAGAAAAGCCGCTGTCATCTCTCTCCAGCCGGATCAGCCGGCGCCACAGGCGGCCGGGGCCCTGTGGCCCCAAAGGTTCACACAAACACACACCTACTAACACAAGCTCAAAACTATCACTGAAATCACGTCTGGTACGAAATATAAAAAAGTCAGATTTGATTTATTTATTTTAGTTTAATTTTGTAAAAAACAAAACCAGACAACATGAATCAGAGAAAAAGATGTTAAACACCTAAAGGCTTCAAACTGCAGTAAAACAACAGTCTGTCAGAGAAAACATCACAAATCTTTACAACAGATTCTTGTAAATAAATTAAATCTAAACAGGCAAAATTTTATAGATCAAGTTCAGCACCGTGGTTCCATTTACAGAGTCTTGTAAAAGTATTCACACCCACTGAAGTCTTTGACATTGTGTCTCGTTCTAAACACAAACTTCACTGTATTTCATTGGGATTTTATGTGAAAGAAGCAGAGAAAGTGGCGTAAAAGGAAAAATGATCCATGGTTTCAATATGTTTTGCAGCTAATCAGTAAAGTGTGCTGTGTGTAGTCAGCCTCTTTACTCTGTTACTTCTAAACAAAGCCCAGTGCAACCAGTTACCTACTGAAGTCTCCCAATTACTAAACAGAGGTCCTTGAGAGAACATTAGAGAACAACCAGCATCATGAAGACCAAAGAACATAGCAGATAGATCAGAGAGAACATTCTGGTTCAGTTTAAAGCAGGGTTTGCTTCTACAACATCCCAAGCTCTGAACATCTCCCAGAGCTCTGATCAATCCATCATCTGAACATGGAGCGAGGATGGACCACCTGCAGACCTACCAAGACAATGGACGTCCACCTAAACTGATAAGGACAGCATTAATCAAGGAAGCAACCAAGAGGCCCATGGTATCTCTGGAGGAGCTGCAGGAGGAGAAAAGCATTAGAAGCATGGTGGTGGCAGCATCATGCTGTTGGTCTAGGTCATAAAATGCCGAAGCTTATGCTTCTAACATGAGGTGTTGCCACACCTTGATCCTTTGCAGCTCATTTGGGCTCAAGCTGAACAAACTAAGCAAAGATATCAGCTGAGGAAAACAGGAAAAGGGGAGATTTGGGGATATGTGGATAAAACATGATGCAGGATGCAGAGTTCTGATGATCCGTGTTACAACTTAATGATCAAGCAGCCAAAGACACGCTTTAAATAGGCCCATTACTTTCTCACAACAAGGAAACATTTACCAACGATCAGCAGAAAACACAGTTTGAAGAGTTAACGCCTTTAATGTCATTGTCAAGGAATGTGGACTCATTCTGAGCTCCATGTTCAGAAACACTGAAATTAACGCCAAACATTTTCATAACTCGAACAGAGTCAGAGGAATGCTTTGGGTCTTATTGCCAAAATTTCACAATTAGGCAAAATATGGATTTTGTGTTGAAGAAATTCTGCAGCAGAGAACCAGTAGAACGACTACATCTATGCAAGCTGACTGTATATAAACTGAACCGAACACCAGCTCTAAATTCATAAACATACAATGAAATCTATATTTCATCATGAAAGATAAAGGTTTTTAAATTTTAAAGTTGCACCTTTAAAAATCATTTCGGGTCAGCTTTGTTATACTCAGAACAGATTTACAAAGAATGTCGTCTAAAGAAACAAAACAAACGGATTCAGTTCAGTCCAATCAGATTCAACTACATCCATTTTACCGTGAGCCAAGTTAGAAAACCCTGCAGTCAAGTAAAGTTCATCATTCAAATGAGTAAAAGGTTTTCTCAGAAAACCCGCAGATTGCATCAAGCCACCGACTTTGCAGCAATCCCTCTTCCTGAATAAACTCGCAGTGGCAGTCAGCAGTGAACTGCATTAAATCCTTCGTACAGAGCAAATTAAAATATTTCTAACAGCTGAAGAAATATGATTCATCATGTTCTGGTCCCTTGTGGCATTTGCTTTTCATGCACAACATTGACTTCTGATGTGGGACACCTGAGGACCTGGTAAGGCTCTGTTTCTTTAAAACCCTGACTGTCAACTAACTTGTGTCTGCTCTCCTCTACAGGTATGCTGCCACATTTTACTTTCTAGATCATTTTGATTGCACATTACAGCATTTTCACATACATCCTCCACTCATGCAGACCATACACCACTGGTTAAACTGACTTTCACAATTCATATTAGGAACTTTTGATTTTTAAACCTTAGTTTTGTTGAATACATTTATATGCCATGACCTGTGATGACGTCTACGTCGTGGTTTTGTAGAACCAGTTACTGTCAGCAGCTCTGTTGGTTTAATAGAGCATCCCCCAACACCAGATCCCCATCTCGGCGCTGGGACAGCGTCTCTTGGTGATTAAGAGGTGAAACGCTGTGCAGAAAATGCCTCGGTTCCACTTTGAAAAATACATCTCCTGAAGAGGAACGGTTCTTCTTAGCAGAAGAGAAACATGTGAGACTAAAGGGACATAACATTCATCATTTTCACATTAATGTAATTTGAAGCTCAGCTGTGAAAAATTCATATTTTTTCTTTGTGCTAACTTCCCTCATTTCTCTGCAGTCTCTGGCTGACCCACATCATGGGTCCACACCTGCAGAACTCCTCCTAACAAGCTGTGCAGCTCTTACACTAAACCTGCTGCGTCAATAGTGCCTGATACATCAACTTCATTGTCTGGAGGTGCATGTTCTGCACCTGCATGTGCACATGCTGGCCAGAAACCAGCTCTTAATTTTTCGCAACAAAGACACTGAGGTTCTACACGAACTGCTCTGGGGTTGTTACAGTACAGCTCCCATGTTTCTGAGGAAATCCCTTTGATTTCTTGCAGCTGAAGCCGCTGTTTGCTCAGATCCGACCAACAGCTGACGCAATCCAGTGAGACTGAAAAGGTCTGACAGACATCGAAGACATTCATTAGGCCAGTTTGAGTCAACAGGGGCATGTTTGGATAAAGACTTCGTAAGAGAGAGGCTTTTCTGCTCCTCATTATTTATCGTCTCATCAAATATCGTCAAACTGTAAAGCTTAGAGCAGAATTTGGAAAATGATGCAACACACAAAGTTAAAAGTTGATCTATTGCATTATGGGTAAGCAATAGCATCAAATAACTAAATGATGTCCTCAGGAACCTCTCTAACCTGTCCTCTGAAATGTGACTGATCCTTTTATCAGGTTGAATTTAACACAGCATGTTTTACAGTTAAGAGCCTCCTTAAACTGACTGAATGGGTTTTACTTGAAAATCACATCAGTTTCTTCTAACTGGACCAGTGACAGCTGTGGAGGTGCTTTAAACTGTTGGAATGAAGAGAAATCAAGTCTCATAATCAGCTGTAAATCCACAAGGATTCAGCTTTTTGGGACACAAAAATTTGTTGTTTCTGTACCCGTGTCACAGCGCCACCAGGGGGCCTGGCAGACATACTACAGTGTTTCCGCTGGTGCTGCGTGCAGTCGTGTGGACGCATATTTTTCAGACATGTTTTTGAAACAATACCATTTTTGTCTCCGTGTGGACAGGGCCTGAGATTTATTTAGCATCAATCAAAATATAGCGCATCAGTTAAGGATTATAAGCTTAAAAACACCTGTAACAATAAATGTAATCAAGTATTAGTTTTATTCATTATTAATTATGTCTATTTTCTGAGGATTTCCATAAGTAAAAGAAAACTGAAACTGAAAACTAAACAAGAAATAGAAAGTTTCCAGATTTCAAGAGCGTTACTAATTAAAGAAAGCATATAAAATTCCAGTTAAATCGTGGACATTCAATTATTTGAGTCACCTTATTTTTGGTTTTTCATTGGTGGTAAAAAGGTCTTGTTGCCTGGTTCCAAGAGGAGGTTTTTATAGGTTGCCTTAGTCAAGTTTATTAAAACAGCGCCTTGGGGCTCATGCTGAGCTACTAAAATTAACCTAGCCCATATACCAAGAGCCAGTTGTAAAATTAGGGAATGAGCAGCCGTGAACAAAAGTGACTGATGAAAGTGTGAATGACTATGGTCGTCCAGACCTCCAGTTGAAGAAGGGCGAGACTTTTGGATGAAGGCTGTCAGAGGCTAGGCGAGTCATTTCCCGACACCAGCTTAAACAGAACTAAACAGAACTTTCAGTAAACCTGCTTAGTAAGATCTTTCAGGTTTAGGGAAGTCCGGACCCGTTAGATGGAGAGCTGGATTGAGCAATCCCTTTAGACATAGGGAAGTAGGACGGAGGGGTTAGCTCAACGGACAACGAAAAATTGTATTCTCAATATTCCATCTTTCAAAACATGCACGTAACATTGCCACGTTTTTAACTCCCTTTGTGGAGATCTGTGCAACATCAGTAGCTTCACGATAGAATGAAATAATCTTGCGTTTGCACACTTACTATATATCCAGGTGCACATATACAGGCTCCGGTGATGCCGTCACAGTCGGCCCCGTTGGCGCAGCTACACGGCTCTCTGCAGCCCTCGCCGTAGTAACCAGCTGGGCAGGTCTCGTTGCAGTAAAGCCCCGCCCATCCGGCTGCACAGGTGCACTCCCCTGACAGGGGGTGACAGCTAGGAGAGGAATGAGGGAGGAAGTAAAACTTTTCTGATGTGATGCATTCAGCTTATTTCTTTGTTTTCCGTCCAAGCAGATAGACTATCTCATATCCTCTTTCTGTAGATTAGTACAATATCTGGAAGCCTGTCATCTTTTGTGAAATTACTATGCATGACCCCTTTTTTATTCAAACCTTGAAAGATTAACTGTGACATACCTGAGCGTGTTGTCGGCATTGCAGGGGCAATATTTATCGCATAAAAGTCCGTAAAGGCCTGCGGGGCAGAACCGGTCCTGGCAGCTGGGGCCCTTGAAGCCCTCGTTGCACAGGCAGGCCCCGTTGATGTGGTAGCATTTGGCCCTGTTCAGACAGTCACACTTGTGAGCACACTGTGGACCGTACGTGCCGACTGGACATTCTTCATGGCACCTGAAAACAGGAAGAGGAAGTTATTTCCCAACATGCTGAGGAGTTAATGTTCTTCCTCTACACTCTGTTAGCATCTGAAGCATCTCTGATTCCTTCATGGCACGTCTGCTGATGTTAAAGTAGAACTCAGGATATAACCTTAAAAACCTGAACAACTGGATTTGTTGAACCCTGGAAAGGATGCAGGATTCCCATTTCATCACCAAATCCTCCTGGCCGTCTCCGCGTAAACTCTCCAGAACCTATGAAGGCCTACTGTGGTTTTTGGCTCAAAGCCATCTGCAGCAGATCCTTTTAGTACTAGAGATTTGGAGGTGAAGACCCCTAGGATCCAACAGGTGCGCCAATGGGTTGAGAGCTGAGGAACCTAGAGGTCAGGTTTCCTTCAATCAGAGGCTTAACGTTCAGGTCTGAAGATGCCCAGAACCTTAAAGATTCTGGGAGTAATTCTGCAGTACTGACCAGGAGAAAAAGACCATGGCTGAAAAAGACCATAGCCATCAGGGACTATTGTTTCCATGAATGCTGGACTTGGTCAGTAACATCTGCACAGATGGCAGGACCTGAGCTTTCCCAGCAGAACCAAAGCAGCAAACATCCTCCATGATGTCCATGGTGTGGGTGGTGGATACGATCCTCTGTGTGTTCTGACACCTTCCTTTCAGAACCTGCAGGAATATTTTAAGGAGACTGACTTACAGCAGAACAAATGGGCCAACATTTACATGATTCTTAGTCATCTTCGACTCAGTCTCAAGTCCACTGGTTCTCCTTCCTTTGGGCCGATCCCGACCTCTGCAAACTAACATCCCACAGAGCTACAGTGGATCTGACCCAGCTGTCTGAACCACCACAGACAAAAGTGCTCCAATCCTCACACAGAACCTCAACAGAACATAAACATCACCTGCTGCGAGATCATCATGGGAGCCAGAAAATTCCTGTTTCTGGTCATAATGTTATGACTGATCGGTATACTTTAACGGTTTGTTCTAAAGAGATTTAACTTTCATTACACCAGGTTTCCTTTACAGTCCAATTTAAAAACTTTTCTATCCTAATTTCAGTTTTAAATAATCTGGTTTAATAAATTGAATGAAACTCATGAATCTGAAACGATTTTATTCAGCCTTCAGAAATATATACACCACTGGCTTAGGTTAGGAAGACATAATAAATAACAAAATATAAAATAAAATAAAATACATAATACTATTATTATAATACCACAAAAAAATAATAATTAAAATGAAATGAGAGTGAGAAAAAAAATTATAAAATGCTGAACAAAAACAATAAAAACAAAAATAATAAAAATCAGTAAAAACAAAAACAAAATACAACCAAAATAGAAAAAATAAACTAAAATAAAAAATAAGAAAAATAAATTTCATGCTGAAGTAAAAAAATAAAATTAATATATAAAAGAAAAGTATATTTAATGCAAAAAATTTTGAATTTAAATAAAAAGAGCTAATCTTACTGAAGTGAACCTTTGCTCCATGCATTTAGGACAACAGTAGTTTTAAATGTGTACTAATGAAAAGACTATGGAGGAGGTTAGTTTATGCCTGATGATTATTGTTATTTAAATTAGTGTTGTCTGAAAACGTTGAACTCAGGAGATGAAATGAAAGCCTGATGTTTCTGTATGACAGCTGCAGATTCTGGCCTCGCTCGCCCGATCAGAGCACAACACTGACGGTAAAACATTTGACTTGCAGATGCACGCATTGGGAGCTTTATTAGATACAGCGTTATTAAATGAATGCAGTCGACAGGAAGGGTCGAGCAGTAAATCCTCCTTTATGAAGGCTTTTATAGGGAGTGTTGTCGAGCGGCGTAAATCCAGCTGCAGGATCATTCTGGAGGATGCAGTCGGCGGTGCCGGGAAAACCTTTTGTTGTGTTTATTAGCCTGCACTCAGTGATATTAACGAGGTCCTGAAAATAATGGAAACACCTGCCAGTGGGACATGATGGGGGTTAATCAGCTACTGAGTGAGGACTTCCTGCAGGAGTCTGAGTTCTGCAGCTGAATACAAACAGAGTAAATCCTTCTGCTTTTTTCCAGGTTTGCTGATAAACTGCAACTTTAAGCATATCATGTTCCTACACAACTCTAATTTAAGACACTGATAAATGTTGAGCTGAAAACAACCCAGCAGAGTGATGGGGAGCAGCTGTAATCAGTTTCCTGTGAGGCAACAGAACCCACCAGAACATCCTGATCTCCGTTAATTTTAAACAGAATGAGGGATGCAGTTGAACACGTAAAGTTCTAGTGTTCTGCTGCAGCCGTTTCCAGAATCTGGCGCTGGTTAGAGCCTCTCAGAGGAAAGACTGGATTTCAGGTTTTAGTCTTCATACCAGCCTTTTATCCCCATTTTGAAGTTTCAGGTTAAACGAAACTTGATGGGAAAAAAAGAAGCAGGATAAAAAACTTCTACTTTCACATAAGACTCACACTGAGCCAGGTTCTGGTTCTACTGGAGGTTTCTGAGGGATTGATGCAAAGTCAGAAACTTGATGCTTACAGAGACTTTGTGCTCTGTGCATTTGGTTCCCGAATTCCTCAGGAAAGTTTTTATGTTGGTGTAAATAGATTTTTATTTAATTCTTGCACCTTGTTATTATTGAGTTCATTTAGAAACTTTTCTAAAGAGCAGCGGCACTGGGTGACCCGTCACAGTCCTTCTGTCTAAGCTCGGTAACCCAGAACTTTGTCGTTCTGCCACCTACAAAATGTGCTGATTTTTGTTAAACGGTGCAAAAATTTCCAACAGCAGCTGATCCTGTGTCATTTGCTTTACTGTTGATGAAACCTTCAGTTTGGAGGCCTAATTCCACCTTTAGCACCCCTGTCTTCCCATTTGGTCAGAGCATGTTTGTATTCGAGATTCACTAAGAAATCAGCGGATTTTCAGCCTGATTGGCCCAATTTTCCAGTCAGTGAACATACAACACCTAAGGCATCACAGGTCACACTGACTGCAACACTCTTCAGTGTGGAGGCTGCAGGATGAAAACGTGAAGTGTGTAACTAGAACTCAGAGGAAGCACAGAGGTGTGAGAAGCTGTATCATCTACACATGGGGGTCGCAACCATGGGGGATGCGGTTGTTTTAACACCCACACTTTTCCTTGTGTGATGGTTGAACACCATCACTTTTCCCACAGCTCTTCCAGTCTGTTTCCTCCGTATTGCACTCGCTATATTTCCCCCCTCCATCCTGTTCCTCTCCCCCTCCCTCTCCTGTTTAAACCTGACACCAGCTGCTGATTGGTTTTCCCGTTTTAAGTCCCGCCGTTCTGGTGTTTGTTCAGTTCGTGCTGAGGAAACACCAGTTTGTAAGGACACAGATGTAGCTAATTGCTGACATATTGTTTCTCTGGACATGCTAGCATATGTTAGCCAGAAAAATCAGTCTCTCTGTTATACCCGTCAGATTCATGACATTGTTAAGTGACAGTCTTTTTGTCACTTAGTATAGTCAAAGTGTAGAAAAGAAAAAGGCAAGAGAAGATTGACAAGTTTCTTAAGAGAAATCCATTAAGTGATATTACTGTAAAAAGCTAATAGCCTACTTAAATGAAAAAATAATAATTTGTTTGTATAAACTGAGCCATAAGGTATCTGCTGGGGTACCATTTTGAGTCCAGTCTTTACCACAGCACCCTTCTGGTTCAGGATAAACAGTGGTAGGAGGCATCAGTTTCAGAGAGAACACAGCACGGATGGCAGGACCTGAGCTTTCCCAGCAGAACCAAAGCAGCAAACATCCTCCATCACCTTCCTCTATTATTCTGTGGTCCTGCTATGATACCCATAGTGTGGGTGGTGGATACGATCCTCTGTGTGTTTTGACACCTTCCTTTCAGAACCTGCAGGAATATTTTAAGCAGACTGACTTACAGCAGAACAAATGGGCCAACATTTACATGATTCTTAGTCATCTTCGACTCAGTCTCAAGTCCACTGGTTCTCCTTTCTATTTGGCCGATCCCGACCTCTGCAAACTAACAACCCACAGAGCTACAGTGGATCTGACCCAGCTGTCTGAACCACCACAGACAAAGGTGCTCCAATCCTCACACAGAACCTCAACAGAACATAAACATCACCTGCTGCGAGATCATCATGGGAGCCAGAAAATTCCTGTTTCTGGTCATAATGTTATGACTGATCGGTATACTTTAACGGTTTGTTCTAAAGAGATTTAACTTTCATTACACCAGGTTTCCTTTACAGTCCAATTTAAAAACTTTTCTATCCTAATTTCAGTTTTAAATAATCTGGTTTAATAAATTGAATGAAACTCATGAATCTGAAACGATTTTATTCAGCCTTCAGAAATATATACACCACTGGCTTAGGTTAGGAAGACATAATAAATAACAAAATATAAAATAAAATAAAATACATAATACTATTATTATAATACCACAAAAAAATAATAATTAAAATGAAATGAGAGTGAGAAAAAAATGATAAATGCAGAACAAAAACAATAAAAACAAAAATAATAAAAATCAATAAAAAAAAACAAAATACAACCAAAATAGAAAAAATAAACTAAAAAAGAAATAAAAAGTAAGAAAATTAAATTAAATGCTGAAGTACAAAAATAAAATGAATTTGTAAAAGAACATGAAGGTTCAGAGGTCAGTAATTCAATAAATGTAGGTTTAAACTATACTATGTTTTAGTTAGAGTTTGTGAAAGAGACAGTGTGTGTGGTGCTTATTTCCATTCTAGACGTAATGTTCATAAGTACGTTTTATGAAACTGTAACAAATCTCTTGGATGATGAGATTATGTTAATATAATAAAAACATAAAACACAGCCATTAAGAATCTCAATTCATAGCTGATGCCCCCCCAAATATTCAAGATGCCCCACAATTTTGGAAAGCTTGCTACACCACTGCATCTACATGTTAACATGTCTGTGGCTCATTCAGGCTGAGGGAGAGCGAGAGAGAGTGAACCTTTCAGCACTTAACAAGTTTGAAGTTGCACTTTTTTAAGGTTTTGAGCTTCCAGTCTCTGTCTGCTGTGGAAAATGCTGGGTTTGGAAATGTTGGCAGCCTTTTAAGAAACTTTGAATTAAGGCAAGGATTTAAACATTCTCTAAGGAATAACTGTAAAGACCAATGTCTCAGTAATGAATCAGTAACTTAACATGCCAAGTTTAAAATGTCAACTCTGTCATCATTTTGTTTTTGTTTTAAAAATAACAAATTCCTTTTTTACAGTAATTGGTCTCACACACAGTGTGACGTCACCTGCGCTCCTAGTATAAATATTTAATGACTGCATACAGCAAGAAAGCTGTCAGGGACTGTTTCTCATCTATTCTTGAATGTCTTTAGATCGGGCATGATATGTTGCTTTCTAAGATATTTAGCCTACTTCATGTTGTCAGTCAGGTTTTTTTAAGGGATTCCTTAATTTTACAGGTCCGACAGTAAGCAGGCCTGCGTATGGCAAAAACTGAGGTCATTCACAGTTATTGGTTAATTGGTTTGAAGCTTTTTTCCCTTAATACCTGAAATCATCATTTTAAAACAGCTTTTTGCTTGTTGCTATTAGCAGGTCGAAACTTCACAAAATTGGCATCAATAGCATGCATACCCCTAATGCCTGATGAAATAAACTGAATTGCAATCAAAAGAAAAAAACTGTTTAATTATTAAGGAGGCACCAAAAAACTGTAAAATCCAATCAACTGTAAGAGTAAACAACGACGATTAAGGTCTCCAGAGTAAAGATGAAGGACCCTAAAGATGACGGTCAACAACGTACTCATACTCGTCGTCTTCCGCTTCATCTGGCACCGGGTTGCAGGGCAGCAGACTCAGCAGAGACTCCCAGACGTCCCTCTCCCCAGACCCCTCCTCCAGCTCCTCCAGGGGGCGCCCAAGGCGTTCCCAGGCCAGCCAAGAGACATAGTCCCTCGAGCGTGTCCTGGACCTCCTCCTGGTGGGACGTGAATGGAACACCTCCCGAGCATGGAGACCAGGAGGCATCCGGTATAGATGCCTGAGCCACCTCAACTGGCTCCTCTTGATGTGGAGGAGCAGCAGCTCCCCTCCCCTCCTGGATGGCCGAGCTCCTCACCCTCACCCTACGTCAACAACGTAATAAAATAACAAGTCTCTGATTGATGCTAAGATGAGAACTAGACTGACAGGAAAAAGATCCCAACAGGTGAGAAGTTTTACAGAGATGACAACCTGCCTGTGATCAAAAGAAACCACAATATCACAGGAGGGCAACAGGTGGCGCTCAAACAGCAAACAGGCCTCAGTTGTGAGGGCTGGAGTTAACAGGGGAACAGCTCAACAACATCCAACAGGAAAGACAACCAACCAGAAGATAGAAACGATGACCATTATGTCAGAAGGACATGTCTCCAAAATGAAAGTCTTTGTGGACATACCCCTGCTGTTTATACTTGAATATAAAATTTGAACAGATGAAAGTGGAACCTTCAGGCACCTGGAAACTGGACTCAATGATGAACCAAACTGGTGGAGACCCTTAGTTCTCTTCCTGATATCTTGAATGATTTCTTTGGATTTTTCCATTATGTCACAAAAGGAAGCAAATTGCGTCTCCATTTATAACTCAAATGTTGGGAAGTAACCAATTAAAAGCTTATTGAGTGACTTGGAATGTGTCTGTATTATTGGAAATAAACGGAAACAAACCAGGAAAGAAAACAAGTCAAGGTAACGAAGTTGACCTTGGCAGAACCTAAACTACAAAATAAAAGCACCTTAAGAAATCAAAACACATAAAAAACGCTTAAAGTAAATACTTTGCTTTCTCTGGACAAAGCCAGATCATGTTCTTTGAGTTCTCCAGTGCATTTAACGCAATTAATTCTGATGTGCTTTGCCAGAAACTCCAGAAGACTCAGGAGGAGGCCTCAACAATCTCCTGGATCAAAGACTACCTGACAAACAGACCACAGTTTGTGAGACTGAAGGGTTGTGAGTCTAACCAGGTAGTCAGCAGCACAGGAGCACCACAGGGGACGGTACTCTCACCATTCCTTTTCACTCTGTACACCTCAGACTTCCAGAACCAGACAGACTCCTGTCATCTGCAGAAATACTCAGATGATTCTGTGGTTGTGCGGTGGATCAGAGATCCACCGCAGAAGAAGATGAGTACAGGGAGTACAGAGACTGCTTTGTGGCATGGTGTGGAAACAATCATCTCATCTTGAACGTGAATAAAACAAAGGAGATGATTATAGATCTTAGGAGAAACGGGAATATGTCAAAAACTATTTCCATTATGGAAGAAGAGGTGGAGGTGGTGGAGGAGTATAAATACCTCGGTGTTCACCTGGACAACAGACTGGAATTGAGATGCAACTGTGAAGCCATCTACAAGAAGGGACAGAGCAGACTGTACTTCTTAAGGAAGCTTAGGACCTTCAGTGTTTGCAGCAAGATCTTCTATAAGTCTGTTGTGGAGAGTGTGATCTCTTCTCCATCATCTGCTGGGGAAGCAGCATCAGAGCCAGGGACTTGAAAAAGCTCAACAAGCTGATAAAGAAGGCTGGTTCTGTTCTGGGGATTCCTCTGGAACCTCTTGAGATCAAAGAAGGATGCCTCATAAAATGAGGAACATTATGAAGAACCCTGAGCATCCTCTTCATGAGACTGTCCTACAACAACAGAGTGTCTTCAGTCAGAGGCTTCTTCAGATCTGCTGTAAGACGGAGCGCTACAGGAGATCCTTCCTGCCCACAACCATCAGCATCTACAACGGCTCTTTGAAGAAACGTTCATAATATGAGCTACAACCAGTGTAGCCAGATCTTGCGCAAAAAACAAGCAACCAGCTCTATGAAAACAAGCCCAACGGGCAACCACCACACTATGCCATCTTGAAAAACAATCTCATCTTGAACATGAATAAAACAAAGGAGATGACTCTAGAGTTTAAGAAAAACAGGAATAGGTCAAACACTATTTCCATCATGGGTGATAGAAATGTTTGTGGCAAGATGCTGCAGATCTTCTACAAGTCTGCTGTGGTGGGTGCAGTCTTCTCTTCCATCATCTGCTGGGGTAGCAGCATCAGAGCCAGGGACTTAAAAAGGCTCAACAAGCTGATAAAGAAGGCTGGTTCTGTTCAAGGATTCATCATAAAATCAAGAACATTACAGACAACCCTGAGCATCTTCTCCATCAGACTGCTGTACAACAACAGAGTGTCTTCAGTCAGAGGCTTCTTCAGATCTGCTTTAAGACAGACCGCTACATTTTGGTCTTTGTGTTGGTTTTGTGTTTGTTTTGTCCTTCAATTATTTTGATGATAGTTTGTTTTCCTCTACCGCCTCCTAGTGTTTGTTGGTTTCCTCTCCCCCTTGTTTCTTTAGTGTTGCTTTACTTAGAATAGTTTCATGATTATTGTGATTTTCATAGTTCTGTATCTTCCTTGGATTCTCTGTGTTTATTTATGTTAGGTCAGCTTTAGTCCTTGTTTGTCCTCACGTTCCCTGCTTGGTTCTAGTTTATTTAGTCAGTGTGGTTTTAGGCTTGTTCACTTTTGTATCTGGATTCCTCCAGTTTTTCTCTTTCCTTTAGTTCTTGGTTATTCTAGATTTCTTATGCTTCTTTGATTATTTCATCTTGGTCTTTAGTTTGGCTTAGGTCTGTGTTTCTGTTTATTTGTTACCTTGCCCATGTTCAGTCTTTGTATTTGTTTTCACCTGGTCCTTCTGCCTCCTTGTCACACCTGTTCTCAGTTCCCTTGATTACCTGCCTTTGTCTCCCCTGTATATTAGTTGGTTTTGTTCCATTGTGCTTTGCTGGTTTCTCCGATCACTTTACCTGATTATGCTCAGTGTTTACTGCGTTCCAGCAGTAAGTTTCGATTGTACTCATGCCTTGTACCTGTGGTGAGTTCTACTTTGTTTTGTTTGCTCATGACTTGTGAATAAAACTGAAGATCATGATGAAAATGCTGCAGCCCAGCTCTTGTCTGCGCTTCGGTCCACCCCAAAACCCCACTGTGACAGCTACAGGAGATCAGTCATCAGCATCTACAACAACTCTGATAACTGGGATAATATAACATTTAATGTCCCATTAGGGAATTGTTAATAAAGTATTTTTGAATATTATTTGAATTTAATTCATTAAATTTGTAACTGAATGGGGCTCGTCAGTTCAGAAACATTAACTGACTCATTTCAGACACATAATGGCAAAAAAACTGAAAGTCTTAATTTCTTCTGTAAACTTAAAATAAAAAAGTAAAAACTTGAATAGTTGAATGGATTTAACAATAAATGTTAAGGGCAGGTTTTAAATGTAAAGAATTGTCCTTCAAACATTCATTTATTATTCAGAGACCGATTAATGCGATTCCTGTTCAACAATAAAACCAGACTGTTATCATTCCCCACTCCATTTTCTCTGAATGACGCCGGCTGCTACATCTCAGGAGGTCAACAGAGTAAGCGTTAAACCGAGACCCTGAGAGGAGCTCAAGGTTAAAGTTCACAGGGTATCTGTATGGGTTATAAAGAGAACAAATGGAGAGAAGTGGAAAAAAGTCCTGCCTGTTGCATTCTTCACACGTCCACCAGATGAAACCATTAAGAAATAGACAAAGCACTCAATTAAACTGCCTCAGCGAGGACTTCTGTTCAGCATCACGTTTAAATCATGCAGACTTCCTCAGGACTTCTTATCTTGCCTAATTCCATTAGAACGTGGACGAAATGGAAGAGAAGTCAAACTGGGAATTATACCATGTAGGCTAATTCACCTGTCTGGAGCCTGAATGGATGGAGGTAATTTGGCTCAATTGAGAATAATGTTGGAGTAGGTGGGGTTGTAAAAAATCTGAGGGAGCTGGAGGCTGGGATGGAAGGGTTAAAGGAAGGTTTATATGCTGAGAGGTGACTACAGGATGGAAGGGTTAAAGAAAGGTTCATATGCTGAGAGGTGACTACAGGATGGAAGGGTTAAAGGAAGGTTCATATGCTGAGAGGTCACTACAGGATGGAAGGGTTAAAGGAAGGTTCATATGCTGAGAGGTGACTACAGGATGGAAGGTTAAAGAAAGGTTTATATGCTGAGTGGTGACTACAGGATGGAAGGGTTAAAGGAAGGTTTATATGCTGAGAGGTGACTACAGGATGGAAGGTTAAAGGAAGGTTTATATGCTGAGAAATGACTACAGGATGGAAGGTTCATATGCTGAGAGGTGACTACAGGATGGAAGGGTTAAAGAAAGGTTCATATGCTGAGAGGTGACTACAGGATGGAAGGTTCANAAGGTTTATATGCTGAGAGGTGACTACAGGATGGAAGGGTTAAAGGAAGGTTTATATGCTGAGAGGTGACTACAGGATGGAAGGGTTAAAGGAAGGTTCATATGCTGAGACGTGACTACAGGATGGAAGGTTTATATGCTGAGAGGTGACTACAGGATGGAAGGTTTATATGCTGAGAGGTGACTACAGGATGGAAGGGTTAAAGGAAGGTTTATATGCTGAGAGGTGACTACAGGATGGAAGGGTTAAAGGAAAGTTCATATGCTGAGAGGTGACTACAGGATGGAAGGGTTAAAATACATCATATATCTAAAGCTCTGCTAGTTACAGTGACTATCAATAATTAACACTTTCACCACCTGCATTACTTACTTTTATCTCTCCTGGATGAATTCTGTTAATATTTGCATGAAACAACTTTTCTTTTGGGTTCTGATAATATTTCATATCATCTTCAGATCTCACCTTTCTCCGATGTAGCCGGCTGTGCACTGACACAGACCGCTGATGTGGTCACACAGGCCTCCATTACGACATGTGCACTCCTCAGAACAGTTGATGCCGAACCACCCGAATGGGCACGGTTGGGCACACACTGGACCCTGATGGGAGGGTTGGGATAGATCAGACATGACAGGCACAGCTCACATGTTTTATGTGTGAATTTATAGATCAGTTCTTCTCATCTGACATTGATGAAGACACCAGCCTGGTCCCAGTCGCCATCCAAGGGAGGACTTATAGCTTTAATTTCCTTTTTGTTTAACTTAATGGACAATAAAGTATCTTATATGTATCAGAACTGCTTGAAATGCTAAATTCAAGTAAATCCAACCTCTGATGATCAGCAACAGATGACATTTCACCAAATATCAGTAATTATTTTCCAGACTTTTAAAAAACAAGTCCACCCCTGATCCAGGAGCTTGTAGAACCTCCTTCAGCCCCTTGTAGAACTCATTCAGCAACTTGTAGAATCATAATGAAGTCTGGACTTTGACTTGGCCATTAGAACACCTTGGTTCCTTTCTTTTAGGTTTTGTTGTAGATCTTCTGCTGTGTTCAGGATCAATATTCTGTTGATGACCCGGTTTGGACCAAGGAGGTTTAGCAGTAGGACAGCTAAACTTCAGTCTGTGGGTGCAAGAAAGCCCAAACCACCATCTCTCCACCACCATGTGCTGATTTGCTGTGTTTGGTTTTGTCCGAACATGGTTCAGTATCATGACCTTTAACCTTTAACCAGCTAACAGGCTTTTTGGTAATTTCTCTGAGCTTCACACTCTGACCTTGGGTTGAATCTACTGGGACTCCTGGCAGCTGTCTGAGATGTTTTCTTTTTGGTAATAATCTTTCTCTCTGGAGACTGATAAACTTCAAATAGCTTGGAGATGCCCTTATAGCCCTTTGTAGATTGATGGGCATCAACAGTTGCTTCTCTAAGGTCATTGCTCATGTCGTACCATCTTATCATTGTGATATGATAAACTCTGTAAGCAAAGACTGGGCTCCTTCTTCTATTTCAGCCAGACTTTTGTTAAATAAAAACTGATGCTACATCGCTGGTCATCTGAGATCAGATTTACACAACAGATTATATTAATTTAAACTGTGACACTTAAATGTAACATGCAAAAATAAGGGTAAAAAAGCAAAGATTCCTGAACATTTGTTTTAGAACAACCTTAAGCAGGTTGCTCTTATCTTCTCTATTTTCTGAAAAGAACATATTTTTGTTCATCTTTGCTTGTTTTCCAGCGTGTAATGACATCTAAACATTATCAGCCCTCAACTGAAACCAAGTCAGACAGATTCAGGAAGCTTCATCTTTGTTTCTGTCTATGCAGAGGGTCGTACCATCCAGCCGGGGAGGCAGGAGCACGCTCCGGTGACATGGTGGCATGTTCCTCCATTCTGACAGGGGCAGCGGTGCTCACACAAGAAGCCATGTTTACCTGGAGGACAAGGCTCCTCGCAGCTGCAGGAGACAAACAGAAAAACTCCATCTGCATGAACAAAGCAGTAAAAAGATTTGTTCTGGAAATAAAATCTAGACCTCTACTATTGTCTAGATGTAGCTGAAAAAAAAAGTTAAAACATTTTGGATCCACAATGTAGACAAGATGGAACTCATGAAGCATTATTCAAAACACAGACCCCAAAAAACTCACCATCACCGTGGTAAATGACTACAGGCCTGTTGCCCTGACGCCTGTGGTCATGAAATCCTTTAAGCAACTGGTGCTGAAGCATCTGAAGGACATCAGAGGCCCCCTGTCGGCCCACTTGCAGTTTGTTTACTAGGCAAACAGGTCGGCACGTGATGTAGTCAGCTTGGGACTACACTGCATCCTGCAACACCTCAACCACCCAGGGATGTAGGCCAGTATCCTGTTTGTAGACTTCACCTCAGCCTTCAACACCATCATACCAGACATCCTCCACCAGAAGCTCTTCCAGCTCAAAGTACTGGCCTCCACCTCAGTGGATCACTAGCTTCCTGAAGGACCAGCAGCAGGTGAGACTGGGGAGCACCTTCTCCCACACGAGAACCTTCAGCACCAGAGCCCCTCAGGGGTGTGGTCTCTCCCCACCCTTCTTCTCCCTCTACACAAATGGCTGCGCCTCTCCAGACCTGCCTGTAAAAGTCCTGAAGTTTGCAGATGACACCACTTAGGACTGTGGAGAGCTTGGTGGACTTCAGGAGAACTCCACCACACTCCCTCGCCTCATCATCCTCTACAACACTGTGTCTGCTGTGGACCACTTCTGGTTCCTAGGAACCATCCTTTGTCTGGACCTGTGATGGTCTTCACACATAGACACTGTTCGAAAGAAGGCCCAGCAGAGACTGTACTTCCTGAGGCAACTCAAGAAGTTCAACCTTCCACAGGAGCTGCTGGTCATCTTCTACACTGCCATCATTCAGNTCTCAGTGTGGTTTGGATCATCCACAAAACAGGACAGGTCCAGACTGCAACGAATAATCAGGACTGCAGAGAGAATAATCAGGGCTGACCTTCCCTCCATCCAGGACTTATACAGGTCAAGGGTCAGAAGAAGCACAGCTAACAGATCCATACAAGGCATGTCTGCACTAATTCAATGTCTTTCTCTTTTGTAAAAACATTGTATCTATACATGTTTACAAAAACCTTTTTGTTTTAATACTGCTTTTTATATTCATAGAATTTAAATTCAACATTGAAACCGAAGTTAAATTCCTTGTTTGTGCAGAAACCTGACAAATAGAGCTGGTTCTGAAACTTGAACTGATGTCAGAAAGGAGAAAACTGCCTTGTCCACAACACAAAACAGATTTCTACAAGAACCCTTCTACTGATGTCCTGGTTTGGCTAAAACCCCCAAAAATTCAAAATTTTGATCAAACTGATATCTTGTCAAAAATGCACAATATAGATCAAATGTGTACGAAGACATCTATTAATGTCAGAATCTGGTTGAAAAGTGTTTGGGACTAAATCTGGACCCAAACACAGAGGGACTGAACTAAACCTAGCTGGCTGAATTTGGACCGGACCAGAAAGATGGAGCAGTTTTCCAGAACTTTTCTGGTTGCAGGCAGGAAAACAACCGGCCGATCTATGCTAGATGTTAGCATGTCACATGGAGGCTTGTTTAAAGATGTCTGTCAGGTTTAAAAAGCTGAACGTTCAGGATATAGAGGCATTAATACTCTGGTACTCATCAACAGAGAAGAAAATTTTAATATTTCCTCCTTTTTGGAAGAATCCATCATATTTCTATCCAGACAGTCATTTTATTTTCACTTTCCTCACAATTCATTAGTAACATTTTGGGTTTTTAGAGAAATTCTGTAAGTTTTGTTTTAATTTTAGGGGTCTGATGGCTGGCCTTCATCCCCAAGTGTTCTTCAGGAACTACTCACAAGACGCTGGTGTATCCGGGTGCACAGAGGCACTCTCCAGTCTGATGATGGCATGTGGCACCATTGAGGCACTGGCACTCTTGTATGCAGTCTTTGCCGTACAGGTTCGGGTCGCAGTGTTCCTCACAGCGCCAGCCCTGGTAGCCGTCTGTGCAGACGCAGGCTCCTGTTATAGGGTTGCATTTTGCTCCATTGCGACACTGGCAGCGATTAGTACAGTGGGGGCCCCAGAAGTCGCTGTCACAACCTGAAAGAAAGGACGAAGAAGCTGTGAGTGAGTTAAAAATGGACGTCTTCTCTTGTTTCTTGGAGATGTTTCCCCTCTCATCCTGAAGGCCTCTTCAGTTCTGAACATGGCTGGAAGTAACAGGCTTTTAAACTCTAGTCAGAACATCAAACTATTTGGGCCACATGGCATCGTTAGAAACATGTTTGGGTTGTCAAGCAACCACGACCCAAACACCAAGTTGAATAGAGAGTATGGCCAGTGACTCACGTGTCCTAATTCCCTCATTAGTAACCTTAACAGCACTATTAGGGACCTTATTGGCCCTTTAAGTGTAATTGAACAAGATAGAAGTCCAGTTACTTTCTACTAAGGAACTTAGGAAATGTCAAAATTTCAAGCTTTTCCACATTTACATTTCCAGAGACCCCAGTCTTTATGAAGTTATACCAGATATTTGTATTGTATTCAGGGTTTAATTAGGAATGACACATGAATAAATGCACTTATAGGAAAATTCAGTCTACCAAGGAACCTTGTCCATCTCCTGCTCCACCTTATCATCAGCAGTCCACCTTTGCCTGGCTGAGAACCATGTCCTCGGACATGGAGCGGTGACTCTCATCGTGGCTGTAAGCTGCTCTGGTACAAACTGAAAAGCATGGCCGGAAACGCCAGCAGAACATCATCATCTACAAAAAGCAAAACTGAGATCCTGACGTTCTGGATCAGAGGCCAGGAGCATCCCTGGTTGAGTCCAACCTGTAATGAGAACAAGTCTGACTTTCTGCCATGTGGACACAGCTGTGTTTGCTGATGTCCTGTAAAAGCATCACCAGCAGCCCATATTCTTGGAGCAGCTGCTAGAAACACCTCGGGTGACGCCGTTGTCCGAGGTGGTGAAACCTCAGACCTTGTTTAGTGGATCGTCTCTGGATCCACTAAACAAACTCATAGGAGGCCCTCAGCAGCTCAGTAAGGGTAAAGATCTGGTCCACTGTTCACCAACCAATGAAATACACAATGCTCCTCCTGAATCCGAGGACTCCTCTCCAGCACAATAAACCAATAACTCCAGAAACGTTCCCAGCGAGGGAAGAAAAACCTGCTCTTCACTTAATCAGATGTGATGCAAAAGTCATCCAGTTTCTGAAAATATGGGACAAAAAATCTAAATAAATTCAAAGTCTTCTTTCAGTAATCAACAATATTTAATAATCAAGATGAATAAAATCCTGCCTGCAGATACTGCTTCATGAAATGAGGGAAATTGTTCTTCATGTCCAACATGGTGTGAGAGCACAGCTCTCTGGACCTGTTTGAACATTCCCACCACATTTCGCTCGGATGTTCAAGAGGACAATCGGCTTTCAAAGCGTAGAGATGCTCTCTACATTAACTCCGACAAAATGGAAATTATTTTCAGCACGCCCACTTTCAGTACAAACCACATTTCCATCAGTGGAAACTTAATAGAGCAGATAACCACATTTAAATATGCCGGACTAACCCTGGACAATAATTTTACCTTTGAACATCATATGACAGACGTCCATAAATGCTCTCAACAAAGATTACATGTCCTTCGTACGCTCAGTGCCCTTCATGTTGCCCCTCATCTTATGCTGTTACTGTACCAGAGTATTATTCAGCCCATTTTGTTGTACTGTTCTACCTGTTTTTACACCATGCTGTCAGTCGCAAATAGAAATAAGCTCCTCAGAATCACTCACATCGCATGGAAAATAATCTGTTCCCCCACATCAAACATCACAAAACTCAGTGACAGAGCGATGGCCCTTCTCGCCAAATCAGTAGTTTCTGACACTGACCTCTTTCAGCTCCTGCCTTCTGGATGCAGAAATCAGACACTTAAATATAGAAGGGCCCATTTTAAAAGGAGTTTTGTTCCTTCAGCCATTGCTGTTCTAAACAAGCTGCCTCACCGATTTATTTTGCTGTTTGTTGTGCACCTGTTCTGTGATTAATTGTGTTGAATGTTTATATGTATGTGGGTTTCCAACTTGACATGTTAGCCTGTGGAAACAAATTTTCCTTTATGGGACAATAAAGATGTCTGTCCGGCTGTCCGTCTGCCCGTCCGTGTTCAGCAGTCAGGTTTGAATTAGTTGCAGACTCAAGGAAACTGCAGAATCATTAAAATTAAAATTAAATGTGACCTCTGCTGCTGAGGATGAACTGTCTGCTCAAAATCTCTAAAAGTTTGCCTTCATCCTGGGTGACAATGAAGAGCTGAACAAGGTGACGGCCGCCTCCTCTTCCTCAGATGAAAAGCAGGTTATTGTAGATTAAACTGGAAGCAACAGAAGGCTACAAGCCAGACGCTTGGTCTGCTGTTTTGGACCTGTCTCTAACATTAAAGCTGCTTTCACAGCTCGGTTGTGGAGAGAACCTCTGCAGGACTGTTCACAGCTGCAGCTAAAACAAACTGTCCAACATGCAGCTTTGGTCGAGCTGCATCATATCTTCCACAACAGACGACTTCACGACCAAACCTGCTTCCCTAAGAACGCGGGATGACAAACAGATGACTTCCCGGATTTGTTGGAGAGGATGAATCCAAGAGAAGAGACATCTGAAACATGTTCCTACAAACAAGTTTTCTTGGAGGAAATCTAGCTGGTATTAGCCTGCAGTGATGGAGGCAGGAACACACTCCATTCTGATGCTGCTTCATTCATAAAAGACTCGCTTTAATCTGGTTTTAGTGGGATGATGGGATTCTCTCCTCCAAGCTGTTCCTGCTCTTTACTCGCGCCCTTAGAGTTTATTCCTGAAAATATACAATAAGTTGATGAATCGGGGATATATTCCAGAACCTGATGGGAAACTAATGGGATGGAAAAAACATATTATTTTGTTTTATCTGAGAAAGAAAAGCCAGGCACTTCTATGTTTGATGTATGATTATGGGCTGAACTGAGGGGTTCTGAATGAACGGCCATTTGTTAAAAAAAAAAGACTGGAAAACATTGGTGCGACCAGCAGGAGGATAAATGGATAGACTGATTGTTTTTTCCAGAGTCATGGGTGGCGGTTTCACAGATATTACAGCGTTAAATATTTCTTCAGGACTGTGGTGGACAGACCAATGATCAGACAAAGCATTCATCACATCAACACTCCTCTCCTTTTTAATCTTTCTCTAATTTACTTCCTCCTGTCTGCCGTTTCCCTCCTCCGTTTGTCTTTCTTTCTAAATCCTGGACTTCTGCTCACTTCCCCTAACTAGTGAGCCAGCACAATCAAATCCTTTATCCTCACACCGCCTCAATTATTCAGCAGCAAAGAGTCCAAATCAAGTGACTAATGACTTTGATCAAGAGTAGCTCGCTGGCATTAAGGAGAACTTTCTGCACTAAATTAAGAGCAGCATAATATGGGCTGGCAAAGGCCAACTGCTGCAGGAATATGTGGAGGTTTGTCCACCGTGGACTCTCTCTCAGTGCCAATAATAAACTCAGAAATTGCTGATTCGCTCTGATTTCTAATTGTGTGAGGCAGTCTTTATTCCAATCATCCAAGACTGGCTGATGCTAATCAGAACCATGTGTTTACTATAGAATATGGATCTAAATCAGTTTTGGGGCTCCTGAATGGGATAACATGTGACAGAGAGCAGTAAAAAACCAAAGAGAAATCTACCGTGAACTCAAACATCCAATCTTTTCCTGGACAGTGAACGCAGCTTCACCGTTAGAAGGAAAGCAGCTATTGGCAGCCCTCAATGTTGCATCTCCTTGTTTGACCAAGTGTTTGTATAATGCAGCTGAAATTTCTTCTGTTTATTATAATTAGTTCATATCAGCTGACAACCTCGTCCTTTATCTGGTTTATTTATTTATTGTTTGTTTTCTTTGCTTAAATCTGGTTTGATTTTAATTAGAGGTTACAGTAAAACATACAAAGGTTTCTGTACCATGTTCTTTAAATATAGTCTAGACTAATATTAAATAATGAAAAGCAGTGATTAATTTTATTCCTTCCACCTAGAGGCCTCAGTTAGCAGGTTAAAGGTCAAGTCAGGGTGATTAGAAAAATACTGAACTGGTATGGCTGCTTGGAGGGGTGAAAGAGAGAAAGCCATATCTTCCTAGAAACAAGACAGCAGAAGGACTTGAAGGACAAGACTTCTGGGACAATGTCTTCTGGGCCAAAGTAGAGACAGATGCTTGACCATAATGCACAGCACCATGTTAAGAGAAACCGTCAAACACGGGGCTGGAGGAGTGATGATTTGGGCCTGTTTTCTACTCTCACATGACCTGCAGTCACTGAGTGGACCATGAACTCCTCTGCAGACTAAAGTATTCTGGAGTCAAACATGAGTTTATCTGTCCAACAGCTAAAGCTTGGTCCAAACCGGGTCATCAGCAGAACCATGATCCCAAACACAGCAGCTGATCTACAACAGAATGACTGGAAAATAAAATAATCAAGGTGATCCAATAGCCTAGTCAAAATCCAGAGCTCAACCTGATTGAGAACCTGTGGTGGGACCTTCAGAGAGCCGAGCAGAATGAACTGAAACAGCGTTGGAAAGCAGAGTGGACCTAAATTCCTCCACAACGATGGGAGAGGCTGATAAAATCAGACAGGAAACGATTACTCAGAGTTATTGCTGCTGTTACCTTTAACAGTCCTGTTGGTTTCAGTAAACATGGCAGAAATGTAATAATTCTTTACTTGACAGGTTTTACTGCATGTTTGAAGGAAATAAAACGTGTTTAGAAAGCTTGTAATAATCAGCACCTCTGCCTGGTGGGTGGTCACCATCCCAGAGCTTTAAAAATGACCCCTATTCATTCCACTGATGACGAATTGTTTTCAGCTAGCAGAAAGGCAACAAATAAGAAGCTGAAACCATTCAGCAGCTCAGCTGACCGAGCAGCAATTACAGGTCATTACACCTATGACTGATCAAGCTCAGATATACCCCACACAGTCACGCTTTCATGTTTGAAATAATTCCTATTATTCCTAAATCATTTATGACGCGATTTTCTGACTCGTGTTTAAATAGAGAGGCGATTCAGAGGCCAGAAGAAAAAACAGAACCCAGAGGAAGACAATGATTTATTTAAAAGGAGCAATAAAAGGAAAGAAGCCATGAAGGTGTAAAATCGACTCAGCAGGATGAACTCCAGACAATTAGAGACTTAAAGGTTCACAGGAGAACTGGGCTCCTGAATGAGTCAGAGCAGCAGTTTGAGCTGATTTCAGGTAAATCTGCCAGAAGTTTCAATAAATCCAAGCTCAAACCGAGTCAGAATGTTCTGCTTTTCCTGCAGACTTCTATTCTAAAGAGGGAAGAGACTTTAGGAGCTTAGGGAAGCGGCAGTAAAAAGGAAATGGCTCAAGGATAGTTAAAGAGATTAAAATTGGCTCATTGATTTACAGAAAGTTCCATCAGCTCTCAAAAACAAATTTTGCAAGTAATTCATATTTAATGTCCCAGTCGGGTGATGTGACCCAAAACAAACAATGTTTTTCCCCTGAACAGGTGACAATCCTGTTATTGTGCTGTTGGACTGACGGCTGGACGACATCATAAGTCCCAGCTTCCGTCCTGTGGGACAAATGAAACCATTTCTGTGTCACATCCGTTCTTAATAATGATTATAGCTCTACAACACTTATATGAGTGGTTATGAAGGTTGCATCTGGTATGGAGTTAATGCCGTTTGCTGACTGATAAGAGGAGAGCCCTGAGGAAGCTGCTGCAGCCTTTTTGCATTTAATCAGTAAACTGCTGTAGAATGGTAAGAAGCAGAGAACCTATATAACTCATTTCTAGTCATACAGCGACTCAAAGCAAGGATCAGTGTCTAGCCCAAGGACACCTCAGCATGAGGTGGGAGCTGGAATTGGACTCACAATCTTCTGATTAACAGATGGTTTCTTTTCCCACTGACCAACCTAATCCAATTTCCTGCGTTCAGGTTCTGTTTGTGGGCTTTTCTGCTTTTAACACCATTCAACCAAATTCACAGGTTTCAACTTTAACAGACATGTGTGTCATTCATGCAGGCATTCTGGTTTTATTTGGTTCTGGATAACAGATCACATCAGGTAAGGTGTACCACAGGGCTGCATTCTTGTTCACAACATTCTTTAGACACTGTAGAAAATTACAATCAAGCAAAAACTGTATATAATAATAATAATATATAATAAACACAAACTTTTTGTTTTGCAAGGGAAAAATAAACAGGCATATTTAATTTTGCCTGTTCTTTTTGTCTGAGGAGGATGCTTGGATTGGTTCTTGGTGAGAGGTTCATTAATGTTTGGAGTTGGGTTCTGAGCTGTGGAAATCTCTGGAGGTTCGGATCAGTAAGTCAGCTTCTGTGTCTGGTCTTCTTACTCTACACTACAGTGAATAGTTGCTCCCACAGGTGAACTAAATACTACCAAACATGCAGAGCATTGGAAAAGCTTGGAGGTGGAGTTGGGACGTTATCGCTGGGATGAAGAGGGAAGCTGTGTGGCAGCGCTTCACCACAGTGCTTGACAGCTGGTAGGAGGTGTTTGGGCTGATTTTCTGGGTTTGTTTTTCTCCAAACATGCTGCTGTTATGCTTTTATGGTCAAAATATGTCTAATCTGTCCAGAAGACATTGTTTCTGATGTCCTCGCTGAAAAAGTCATTTAAGTAAAATGTAAGCTGAGAGTAAACGGACCAACGGAAAATGATTTTATTCTGCAGTGTGGATTCAGTTTCACTGAAAGCAAAAATAAGAGAAAATCCTGACATGGCTGGTGGATCTCCTTTGTCAGAAACAGGTTGATCTGTAGACGTTTAATCAATTCTCAATTAACTGGCCACCAATCTGAAAATTCAAAAACACAAAAACTTATTTGAAAAAAGAGTGAGTGAAGTTTAAATGAACGTGAATTTAATCTCTCTATAGTTCAGTACCGATTTCAGGATGTAAAAACTACGTTTCCCACGTGCTTGGAGCTAACCCAGATACATAATGCATGTGATCATAACTGACTACGTTCAGAGTCGTTCTGGGCAGTTTGTTTCTGGATGTAAACAAGTTCAGGAGTTGATATTTGTACTGATTTATCTGGAATCTGACAGAGCTTTCATGCTTATGGATGACCTGATTAGAAATTCTCCATATGAATCTGTCACATGTTCAGCGGCTGTTTTCTTCATTTTGATTTATCAAGCAGAATAAATGAAATAAAAGCAGGCCTTTGAGTCGGAGCTGGGAGGAAAATCCAATTTTTCAGCAATTTTACATTTTTTACCTTCACTGAGCCACAATCTAAAGTTTTTATAAAAGTTATGGCTCCTATTTTACCACTCTGAACTGTTCTAGGTAATGTGCACAGAAAATTAATGGCGGCGTTAAATCACTGCTGCACCTGCTTTAAATGTATTTCTCTCATCTTTCAGCCATGAAATAAAATGAAATAAAAGTTTAAAGGTTTCAGATGCTGTCGAATTTAATAGACAGACGTCCAGGAGCCTAAAAGAGGCCCCAAAAAGTCCAGAGTCCAGAACAAACTGACCTGCTCACTAACTAATAAGATGAACAGCTGGAAGGTGAAAAATCTTATTTTAAACTGAATGTAAGACCCAACTGATCAAAGCCAGAAAAACACCTTACATCAGGATCGTTGTTTATTTCCTCCTCTGGTACAGATGTGGAAAATTGGCTTTATTAATTACATTTTTTCTGGCAGCAGCGTCATCTCACACTGACAGCTTTACTCCAACCTCTAATCTGAGTAGATTTATTCATGGGGGATAACATCCCAGAATCACCAAAATCGAAAGGCTTTTAACAAGGGATGCACCGGTATGAAAATTTGGGCCATTATTGCTATTCAATATTTTATATTTGTGTTGTTTTATGGTCATAGCCAATATCTGCTGATATTATGTATATTCTCTTCTCTAATCCTTTCTATGCTGTAAAAAGGTAACCACGTCGCTGACGTTGCTTCTCTGCTTCAGTTAAATACCCCATAATCCTGCGCTGCATCAAGATCACTGTCACATGATCAAACGAATACCACATGACCAACCATCAACGAAATCACTGGTGCCACGGTATTGGAACCCCTGTTGTTGATTGATTCAGCCTAACGACCCACCTTACTACCCGAGGACACAAGATTCTTATTTTCAAATGTTCTGGTATTTTTAGTTCATGGTGTAAGGCAGTATAATAATGTTTCAAGGGCCTTCGGAGGAGAGAGAAGCCCACAGCACCACAGATCCACCACCGTATTTAACAATCTACCTGAGGTTCTTTTTCACATTTTCCTCCTAAGTTTCACAGCAGACCCATCTGGACCATTTGTTAGTGAGTAGCTCAAACAGTCTCATCTAACCACAGCTCACAGGTCCACTTAAAGTCCCAGCAGAGTCAACAAACACCACATGTTCATGTTTGGGATGGTAGGACAGAAAATACTTTTTTCCTGGCATGACACCCTAACATCCAACTGGTGTCTAGATAGTATCTCATGGCTGTTGCCACACTTTGCTGCAGTTCTCCAACAGTGATCTTTGGAGATGTTTCTACCTCGCTTACTGTCCTCCTCAGTGTATGGTAGAAGACAAACCCCGCCCTGCTGGTTAAAACTGTTTAATTATGGCTCATTACTTGAGACAGACAGTTTTTCAGAGATGCTTCTGAAACCTCTATAGCAAAAAAGGAATAAAAACTCAAAACCTATTTAGCTTTAAATAGACACAACAAACATCTCCTGGCATCACAGAGGATAGGGACTTCTGTGACGACTCGTCTCTGGTGGTCAGTGCAGAGGCGAGAGGGAAGGTCTGCTGCTATGGGTTGTTTAAGATTGATGGAATCAGAGGAAACTAAGATAAAAAGTCTGCTAAAAGATTCAAGTAACTTGGATTAGGGTTTAAGATCTGATGACAAAATTGTTTCTCAGTTCAGAGGCAGCCGGCGACTGAGCTGTCTGCAGATCTATGTCTTGGATCGGTCCTGCATTGCTGGGGGCCATCCTGTGAACCAATTAGGTGTTGAAGAGACACAGGAGGGCTAGAAAATGTTGGGGCGTGTGGAAAAACGGAAGGAATCTGTGCTTATCTCTGACCGTAACATTTTATTTTCTCTGAAGCTTTGGGACAATCTGAAAATATTCATTAGTCTCTTTACTGACCTTCTTGTCCAAAGGTTTTACCAGCACTAAGTAATCTCTGCACTGGTGGCAATAATATTGTTAGGACTTGTGAGATATAGGACCCCAGAATGCAGACCAGAAGGCAGCATGACAGTAAGTGCCAAAGATTTAATAACAAAAAACTCACTTACTACAGGAGGCAGGAACAAAACAAACGGGCAGGCAAGACAGGCATGGCATGATCAAAAAGACAAGACTTGGTTTGCGAACAAGACATGAGCATGAGAGTGAGAAATGTTTCCGCGAAGAATAACTGAACAGGTGTGTATAAATGGAGCATGGTACAGGTGGAAAACAAAACTGATTAACATGGTGCAGGTGAACCGAATAAACTTAATTGACAGAACAAAATGTGACTGGAGCAAAAATAGAGACTCTTGAAGACAAACTAGAAAAACATGAAGCAAAAGCATAACCAGATCCGAAAACCAAACTTGACAAAACATGAACAAGACGACAAAACAAAAGCATGAACCGGGAAAATAACAGAAGCATGATTCAAAATCTAAGAAGAATAATAACAAAAGAACGAGTCAAAACCTTAACTGTGAAAAACATAAGAAAAAACCAGAAACCAAAAACCAAACAACCCCAAATCATAACAAAAACACAATTAACCACAAAGATACTAAAGAGAAATAAAACTAGAGAATCCAGGGAAGACCAAGAACTATAATAATTACAATAATAATAATGATAAACCATACAAAGTAATAAGAAAACAACGATAAAAGAACTTAAGAAGTAAACACTAGGAGGCGGAAGAGGGAGAAAAGAAAACATGATACAAAAACCAAAATAGAAAAATCTAAGCAAAAGGTAAACAAACACAAAGCCACAAACAGAGTCCAAAATTGTCACTCCGTGACAGTTCTACTTTTGGGCGTTGCGAAACCAGCTACACATAGACCAAAATAACAAGTGAGTGGAGAATGTTTCAGAACGCTGGGTCACATCTGCTTGTGACCTTTTAGAATAGACAAGAAATATATGTGAGTGATAATGGTATATACATTCAACCTAACAGTCCCCCCTTGTTCATCATGAACGAATACAGTCAAATCATAAAATCATAAAAAGAATAATGCAAATACCCTCTGTGCGAGCGAAAAACCTGTCGGACGGAAAACAGTTTATATGGCAGGAAAATACTCACACGGCCCGTTCCGTCCAAAGCAGCCACCAAAAGGGTAGAGGGATAAGCAATAGAAATCATAAACAGAAAATGTAAAATATAATGCACTATAATGTTTAAAAATAAGCTGAATATAAGGTAGATATAGTCACAAACTTCCATATGTCATCACTTAAACAGCCTCTTCTTATCAGATTTTTAGCTGTTTGAACTTTGTGTTTGTAATTTCTTGAAGCTGTAACATTTTATTTTGTATTCTTATAGAGAAAATATACAATACCTCTTTTGGATTTTACTTATGCACAACTATTGACTAATATGCACACATTTCCGTCTTTACGTACACATTGTTTTTGACAGCGTTCTTACCCCATAAACAAGCGATTTAAATGTCCTCTCACAGAAGATGAATGGGAAAAGGAACAGGACGCTTTCTTGTTCGATTAGGGATCTTGAGGAAATCCAAGGAGTGTTGAATTCTGCACACTTGTAAGTTTGAAGGCCAGGGAACTCGGTGTAGGATGGGACAGGTTTGATTGAGCCCAGGAGGAACTGGAGCGAGTAGCCTGACGCTACCAGCCAAGGTTTGTGAGATTTAAATAGAAATACTCACTTACTAGCAACTAGTAGCGGTAGAAGTTACCACTGAAGGCTAACATTCTGGTGTCAGAGGACTGGCTGCAGACTCCTTATAAGCTCCACTGATGAGGGTAGATGATTGGCGGGTGTTTGAAAACACACCTGCTGCAACCAGTGCTACCAGCAGAGCTCGCTGGCGCCATCTAGTGGAGACCTGAAAGAACTGTCGAGTAGCAAGCAGATCCCTACAACTAGAAGCAACGGGCATTCCAACAGAAGAGCTATTTGTTGAAACATTGTTAATAATAAAGAAATGCAGTTTGAAGTGAAGTCAGGATGGGGTGTAACAGTGGTGAGCCAATCTATTTTGAACTAATGGAAGAAGGAGGCACTGGAATTACTTTCATGCAGAGTAAAACTGAGAACCTCCAGTATATAAATTCTAGGAGCTGCTGTAGTCAAAGTAAACGCAAAGACAGCAATGAAAATGTTACCTGTTGCAGTAATTCCAGGATCAGCCCCTAGTCTGGTGGGTAGAGGCTACATAAAGCTGCCAGGCTTACAGTGGTCACCAGTGCCCCAATTCCACCATGTGTGACAGAATACTTTAGATGAAACCATAATAGAGCATGAGGATGTTTTCAAGGATAAGCTTTAAATACCCCCCTGCTAAGAGATATGTGTAGAAGCTACCCCCAGGTTTTTCAAGGACAGACCTGCTCCATTTGCCATGAGAGGAATTGTTGAGAACTCACTAGACTGCTTGCCGAGGTAATTGAGCTGGTGAAATATGCAGAATGAGCAGGAAAGGTGCAGTGGTTCCTGTCCTAAAACCAGATGGCTCAGTCAGATTGTTTGGTGTCCAGGGTGGAAATAAAACATTTTGTCCATTAGCCAATGTGGCTGGTGGAGAAATTGTTTAACCAGTCACAGCGTTTCTGCTACATGTAATTGATCGTGGCGCACCGCCATGGCAAAATAAAAGCCGCCACACCTTCCTTCCTGCCTGTGAAACGCCTACAGTTGTTTGTAGAGGGAGGCAACAGAATTCCACATCCTCCGTTACTGCTCTGTTCTGTTCAGACCGATGGAGCAACTCCGTTGTTATGTTAATTAATAAGAACGGCTGCACATTCTCCGTGACTACTCCGAACGTCACCATCGACGGACCCGCTCTCCGTTGTTCCATTCCTGTCCATCTTGCTCCGGCTGGGTCAACCAATGTACCTCTAGCGCAAGGAACTTGGAGCAGACATACAGTGCCTTGGGAAAGTACTCGGCCCCCTTGAACTTTTCAACCTCTTGCCACATTTCAGGCTTCAAACATAAGATATAAAATTCTAATTTTTTGTGAAGAATCCACAAGTGGGACACAATCATGAAGTGGAATGAAATTTATTGGATGTGTCAAACTTGTTTAACAAATAAAAAACTGAAAAGTGGGGCATGGAATATTATTCGGCCCCCTTGCGTTAATACTTTGTAGCGCCACCCTTTGCTGCAATTCCAGCTGCAAGTCGCTTGGGGTTTGTCTCTGTCAGTTTTCACATCGAGACAGCCCACAGCAGTCATCCACTCTTCGACAGTCACTTCTGATAACGGCTGCTCATTCCCTAATATTACAACTGGCTCTTGATATATGGGTTAGGTTAATTTTAGTGATTCGGCACAAGCCCAAAAGGGCACTGTTTTAACAAGCTTGGCTAAGGCAACCTATAAAAACCTCCTGAAATCTCTTGGAACCAGGCAACAAGACTTTTTATCACCAACGCAAACCAAAAATAAGGTGACTCAAATAATTGACTATCCACAATTTATCAAGAATTTCATATGTTTTCTTTGATTAGTAACGCACTTGCAGGAGTCAGTAACAGCTTAAATTCAACAACACCTAATAACATCAATAAGAGAAATGAGTCAATCAACTTAACCTGTCTTTCCCTGATGCTGAAACTCGTGAGTGTGGACACCACCAACACTGTTTTCAGTGGGGAGGTGTGCTGCTGACCTCAACTCGGGACATTGTGGGTCGGTGGGCAGAGTACTTCGAAGACCTCCTCAATCCCACCAGCACGTCTTCCGCTGAGGAAGCGGAGCCTGGGGACGATGGGGTGGGGTCTCCAATCTCTGGTGCTGAGGTCATCGAGGTGATTAAAAAGCTCCTCTGTGGTAAGAGATTCGCCCGGGGTACCTTAAGGCTGTGGATGTTGTAGGGTCGTGTTGGTAAACGTGACTCTACAGCATCGCGTGGACATTGGGGGCAGTTCAACTGGATTGGCAGACCTGGGTGGTGGTCCCCCTATTCAAAAAGGGGAACTGTAGAGTGTGTTCCAACTACAGGGGAGTCACACTCTTAAGCCTCCCTGGTAAGGTCTATTCGGGGGTTCTGGAGAGGAGGGTTCATCGGATAGTCGAACCTTGGATTCAGGAAGAGCAGTGTGGTTTTCGTCTTGGCCGTGAAACACTGGACCAGTTCTACACCCTCAGCAGGGTCCTGGAGGGTTCATGGCAGTTCGCCCAACCCGTCTACATGTGCTTTGTGGACTTGGAGAAGGATTTGTTCGACCGTGTCCCTTGGGGAATCTTGTGGGGGGTACTCTGGGATTACCAGGCCCTTTGATAGTAGAGCCGCTGCTTCTCCACGTCGAGAGGAGCCAGTTGAGGTGGCTCAGGCATCTAGTTAGGGTGCCTCCTGGACACCTCCCTGGTAAGGTGTTCTGGGCACGTCCCACCAGGAGGAGGCCTAGTGGAAGACCCAGGACACACTGGAGGGACTATGTTTCTCCGCTGGCCTGGGTACGCCTTGGGATTCCCCCAGATGAGCTAGCCCAGTTGGCTGGACAGAGGGAACTCTGGGTCTCTCTGCTTAGGCTGCTCCCCCCGCGACCCAACCCCAGATAAGCGGAGGACGGACTGACGGATGGCATTTTAACAAAAGGAGCTTCCAAATGACTGATAGGTCTAAACCTAAAGAGAGAAAGGGTTTCTGTTGGCTTTCAAAATAAAACCACAAACACCCTTCTAAGTGAATCTAAACACTTAATTAATTAAGTGGATTTTTGTAAATGTAGGTTCCACAATACTAATGAAAAAAACTGTCCAGAAAATGTATCATTTCTTTTTCAAAGTTAGAGATCATTTTCAGAATAAAAACCTAAATTTTTCATAGTTCAAATGATTGCAAATGTAAGTTCTGCATCACTTAACTAAGCCAGACATAAATCATTTATTCATTTCAAGCTATAGGTCTTAAGGTCTTATAGGAGTTTCGTCATACCAATGGATCTAAACCAATCTTTTTGCCTTTCAAAATAAAGCTCAAAGATACTTCTAAATTAAAAGTGTTGCTTCTACATGGTTTGATTATTAAAAAGGTTCCAGGATTCTAAGAGATTTTACACACAAAAACTGAATTATTTTAGACCAAGATCTGGCCTTTATCATTATTATTATTGGTTCGTATATTTGTTATTTTATATATTTATATTGTTTGTTGTGTGCAGCACTTTGGACAGAGGTATCTGTATTAAATGTGCTATATAAATGTTGGAGTCATCCATTTTGGTCGGGCAGTTCGACATGCGCAGCTCAACAGACATCGCAGCTCTAACGTCACCCGGGATTAAAAAACCCGAGGAAAATAAACTTTTGTTGCCATTTCCAGCGTGTCTCACGGGAAGATGCAACGGAGGCGCATATCTGGTGAGTCAAAAGCTCGCAGGTGTACTTTTGCTCCACAAG
Organism: Characodon lateralis; assembly: GCA_036250325.1. Taxonomy (NCBI): domain Eukaryota; kingdom Metazoa; phylum Chordata; class Actinopteri; order Cyprinodontiformes; family Goodeidae; genus Characodon; species Characodon lateralis. The sequence continues at coordinate 37,340 of JAHUTJ010074130.1, forward strand.
GCCATTCTTGGAAGATCTTGAAAGCTGGAAATCTGTCTGATACAAGAATATCGAAGAACATTTATTCGCCAATCGAAGACCACGCCAACACCCAGCACAGGTGAAAACCCACCGAGGTTTTATTTCCAAAGAGATGACTTTCCTCCTTGTTGATTCAGTTAACTAAACGGTTCTTCATATTTTCCCATCTTGGACGGTTGAGAAGTTACTGTTTTCTTTTTCTTGAGTTGATCACGGACGCGTGAGCCAGTTTCTTTGTAGCGCTTGATGGTTTTTGCGACTGCACTTGGGGACACTTTCAAAGTTTTCCCAATTGTTCGGACTGACTGACCTTCATTTCTTAAAGTAATGATGGCCACTCGTTTTTC
>JAHUTJ010074131.1:1969-35187 GCA_036250325.1 Characodon lateralis
TCTTTTTAAAAGGGGATCCAATGATTGTGGTTCCAGATCTAAATTCAGCCTTACTCGCTGTGTTTGATCCAAATACTTCTTTTTGTAGACTCATGCAGGCCCACAGCCTCACCAAAAAGCAGAACAAATGTTGCATTGTGGTTCAGTTGGGTTTTATTTAATCCTTTTTGCTCTCTTTCTCTCTCCCTTTTTCATTGCCTTGTTACTGTCCTGCTATCATTCCCGCCTTCCGAAGGTGCCTCCATTTATTTTTATTAAATTGTGCTTCACAAAAATGTGACAGACGTTCACAAATAAATTTCTTTTTTCCCTTCCTTTTTTACTTTGTGGAAAATGTTCTGTTCCATCCTAAATCAGTTTGACATTTGAATGTTTTCTGAAGGTGTCAACGGGAACTTGCTGTTGCTCTCTCTGAATGGTAATTCAGGAGATAATGCTTGCTTACACCCGGTTTGTTTATTATTTCAGCAGGTTCTGATTTCAGCTACACTCACGCACTCTTCTTTTTCCATTCAGAGCGAGAGGAGAAATTCATTGTTTGTGTCCAATGTGTAATCTAGCAAGCTATATGGAACAGGCCGCCTCTCCGCAGCTGTTCGTCTGTTATGGTGATGGAGCTCTTGGCAAGGCCCTTTTCTAAACAGAGGCCCACACACTGGCTATGTGAAGGCATTTCACATGCCTGTGAGCTTGCAGACTTAGACCCCCTGGAGCCATCTGATCACACTCCACCCAGTTGTGGAGGCTCGATTCAGTAAAGCATCAGCAGACGGAACCCGATCTGTTGCTGCTCTTTGAACACAGCGGTGCTGAGTTCACACAGTTTGGACCTTTAGGATCTTCTAACATTTTGAACTATTAATGCTCTCTCTAGTATAAATTGATGTCATAATAAGTAAACTTTGCCACAGTGCTTGAAAAAAATATTTATAATCCTTTTTATATATTTTAATGTTACAACGGCAAACTTTAATGTCTTTGACTTGGATTTTTTGTGCACTTAATTGGTAAGTGGAAGGAAAATTATACATGATTTTAGTTTTACAAATGAAAATCTAAATATTTCTCCAGATTACCACCACAGGTCTTGTGTGATATGTCTCCACAGGTCAGTCAGTCAGTCAGTCAGATTGGATGGAGGGCGTATATGAACAGCAATTTTCAAGTCTTGACGTAGATTTTCAATTTGATTTAAGTCTGGACTTTGACTAGGCCATTCCCACAAATGAATGAGCTTTGATGTAAACCATCCCATTGCAGCTCTGGCTGTGTGTTCAGGGTGGTTGTCCTGCTGGAGGGTGAACTTCCAGCCCGGTCTTCTGCAGCTTCTGACAGGTCTTCTTCCAGGATCGTCCTGGATTTAGCTCCACTCATCTTCCCTTCAACTCTGACCTGAACGGCCCCTGTTTAGAAAAAAATTAAACCACCGCCATGTTTCACAACTGCATTTGCACTGATAATTAATTATGCATAGGTGTAGTCTATTTACTTATTAGGCAAACTCCTATACTGTGATTGGTTGTCCCGGATTTTATCAGATTAAAAGGGGGTGAACTTTATTCAACTTAATGTGCTATCTTCTGTTGGTCTATCACATAGAATCTCAATTAAATCACGCAAAGTTTTGCCGTTATGCTTTATTTCCATGATCAGTTTTTTGTCATGCTGGAGCTGTTTTCTTTACGCTGGTTGTTTTATCTTCTGTTCTCCTGTTTTTATTTTTAATGTCATATTTCTGAGTACAAACTTGCTAGCATTTTTTTCTTCACCCCTCCTCCTTTTCCCCACAATGTTTATTTGCTCCGTACTCACTGTATTTTCAAAGTAACCCTGCACAGAACAAACTACGGCATCAGCTTCACCGCCCCTCTCCATCTGCCCTTCACCTACTCCATCCCAGGCAAGTTCCTTTCCTCCTTATTTCACATTTTTGTCCCACTCCACCCCGCCTGTGTTCTTCCATTCCCACACTGAGTTTGTAGACCTTTGCACCTTCTCTACTTTCCCTTTTATTTTTCTTTCCATCTTCATTTGTATGTTCTTTTTACTTGGTTGCATTTACGTTATTTTACAAAAGTGTTTATATCCCTTCATGTTAGATCAACAGTTTTAGATGTGTTCATTGAGATTTTATGCGATAGACCACATAATAGGGAAGTCCATGGAAAATTAGTCGTAGTTTTGAAAATGTTTTACAGTTAAAAAAATCTGAAAAGTGTGGCATGCATGTGTATTCACCAACTTTACTCTGATACCCCTAAATGAAATCCAGTGCAACCAATTGCCTTCAAAAGTCACCTAATCAGTTAACCTAAATGACTTAGATGTAACCTAATTGACATGTAATTTGTTTTTTAGTGTAAATAAAGCTGTGAAACATAGAAGCAGCTTCGTGTTGTGTGGATGATTTTCTTTAGCAGAGAAAGGGAAACTGGTCAGAGATGTTTGGAAGACGGATGGAGCTAAATAGGTTCTGGACGAAAAGCTGTTAGAGGCTGCAGAAGCCTTGAGACTTGGGTGGAGACTGACCTTCCAGCAGGGTGACCTCCCTACATGTACAGCGAAAGCTGCAACTGAATAGTTTAGATCAGGTGTGTCCATTTCTAGTCCTCAAGAGCCTGTGTCCTGCATATTTCAGATGTGTCCCTGCTCCACCACAGCTGATCTGATGGCTGAATTATCTCAGTATGTCATCAAGTTCTGCACAGGCCAGAAAAATGTCAAACCTTTACCGGTAGACAATGACACTATTTTCTTGAAAGAAACGTTGCATATTCATGGAAAATAAAGAAAGAACATGTAGTTTGCAGCTAATGACTCTCATCTGGTGTGGCAGTTCTGTTTAAATATAGCGTGAAAAAACAGGAAAAAAAGCTAGAACTACAATTTTGTTTTTGCCTTTTAATATTTAAAACCATTTCTCAGGTCTTTGAAATTTTTTGGCCAAAGTTATGAGGCGCCACATGAGTCCCCAGACCTGCAGGTTTGACCCCTGACCTAGTCAAAGTCCAGACCTACATCCACATGAGAATCTGTGGCAGAACCTGAACATTGATGTTCAGAGATTCTCTCCATCCAGTCTGAATGAGCGCTAGCTTTTTGGTGGTGGGGGGGAATGAACAAAAAAAAACCCTGTCCAGATATGCAATGTAGAGACATACCATCTAAAGACTTGCAGCTGTAATTGCAATGAAAAGTACAAAAATGCGAGAACATCTGAGAAAGTTCAAGAGGAATGAATACTTTTTAATGCCATGATTAGAACTCAGGTGGTTTTGATGGGTTTCTGATGATGTGGGCCCCAAAGGTGGAACTTGAATCACCTCCCTCGTGAGCACAAAGTCTCCTGTCGCCTCCTCTCCCTTCCTCCCATCCCTCGCTCCCTTCGTCCCTCCTTCCCTCCCCTCTGCAGTGGTCCAGACTCTCTGTCTGCGCTGACACTGCCTTTAATAAGGGGGGAGTGGGGCACAGTGTTTATTTGTGCGGCGCAAGGTTAAAAACTTCCCCCTTAATTGACATTCCGGTAACACTTTTCAATAATGGGGCGAGCAATTTCCTTGAAATTGATGTGTGTCCACCACAAGGAAAGAAAAAAGACCCGCTGCTCCTAGGTTTCACTCACCCATGGATGACCTACGCTTGTGCTGCGTCTTTGTCTGTGTGTGTTTGTGTGTCAGCGTGAGAAAATGCATTGGCTGGCAACAGAAACGTGTTTCTCTTCATAAGAAGGCATGCAGTCATCTCACTGCTCTTTTCTCAGTGTATGTCTTTGTATCCAAGTCTGACTCCAGATTTTTAGAGCTTTTGTGAGACTATTTTTTTTCCATGCCTGCCATTTATTTACGTCCCCACTAGGTTAAGTTTAATTGAGATATATTTATGTAAGCCAAACATGTCTGAGGGACAGCTATGCAGTGTGAAAATGCAAAACAAAAACCAAAAAAAAAACAAATTTACAGCAGAAAGCCTATTTTCTCTCTGCTCTGTCAGTGTCTGCCTGTGAGAAAATATGCAAACACAAACAGTGCTGCACACTGGGCTAAACGGTGGCCACTGGATAGGGGCTTGTGGTGTAATGATGGTTGGTGTTAAATGCATTCGCATGTGTCAGGAAGGGGAAAGCAGGAGACAGGCCGTAAAGGACAGTATGTGTCAATAAGTAGATGGAGCGGGTGTCATAAATGCATGAGTGTGATGGTGTGTGTGTCTGTGTGTGGCTGCAGGCCGACGCTGGCTGGTTCCTGGCCTTGTCATTCTGTCTCCCACACACTTTCTGATGTGGTCACAGGCTGTGGCTTTTCGCTGCGGTGGGGGAGAGCCACCGCACACACTCACACTGTTCTCACATGTCTGTGGAAACACACATAGCACGGTGGTATGCAGTCACATTCTCAGAAATGCAGACTCACACATACTGAGCAAACGTTCTCACACACACACACACACACACACACAAATGGTTCAGCCCCCTTGAAAGACACAACAGCACGACGTCGGCCTGCCGAAATGTCTGAATGGACGCTGGAGAGCGCTAACGCAGAGCACCATACGTGGTGCCGCCTGAATACCCACAATAATCGGTTAATTAAATGATATCAAAGACAGATGTTGGCTCTGGTCCTGTCACTCTGCGTGTGTTTTTATCGTGTGTCTGAAGGAGAGTGCTGATATGCAGCAGTTCCTTGGGAACACATGTTTGCTTGAAATGATTACATGTACAGTATGTGGACCTTCGTTGGTTTGTATTGGTAAAATGTATGGAAGATTTCCCCCAGGCAGACGTGGTTCAGCTTCTTACTGTGGATCTCAGAAGTGTCCACACTGCTGTTAAAATCCAAGGGTGTGTGACATAATGAAAAAAACAAGAAAACAAAGTTTCAGAATTCAGTCTTTTTGAGTTCAAACCTGCCATTCATTAAAGTTAATTAGATTAATCTGAAACGAAGGTCCCAGGTACCTGTCTCCAGCGCTCGTTGGGCGAGGGTACACCTAGGGCAGGTCTTCGACCCATCACAGGGCAACACAGACACCCATGCATGTAATCAGTCATACCTAAGGGCAATTTAGAGTCCAGTTAACCTAACAGTTATATTTCTGGACTGTGGGAGGAAGCCGGAGTACCTAAAATATTACCATGTCAAGGTGGGGTATGGTGACAGAATCCTACTAAAGAAAACTGAATATTGAAGTTGAAGAAAAATACTTAGTTTAAGGTTGCGCACACTTATGCAACCAGATTGTTGAACCTTTCTTTTTTTTTTATTTCCTGCCTAATAGATTTGTTTGTGGATTAAATTAAGCTATGCAGGATAAATGTCCCCTTGGAAAACATTTTGAAATGATGGATCATCTTTTCATCACAAAAACCTAGTCTTTTTTTATGGTATCTTTTAGAAATCTTGCAACATTACTTAATTGACTTTTGTTGAACTGGATTTCAAACTACCTAGCTTGAAGAATCCATTTTGTCTATAGATGGTAAATGGATTAAGTTTATGTAGCACTTTGCCTGTCATCCTGACCACTCAAGGCACTTTGCACTTGAGCCACTTTCACCCAATCACACTCACAGACACACATTTGTGTACCAATACCAATGCACGGATCAGTCGGCAACTTGAGGTTAAGTGCCTTGCCCAGGGACACGTCGACAGAACGAAGCTGGGATAGAGCCCCCGCAAATTTTGGATTGGAGTTTTATTCAGGTTTTTAAAGTTTATCGGATATTTGTTATTTTCTTTTATGTCTTCAGTGTTTTAGTTGTTTTGCGTTATCGTGATTGTGTTGTTTATCTTTTGCTTTGTGTTTTTCTGTATTTCTGTAAGGAAGTTATCGTCTCCAGCAGAACTCACCGGCATTGTCTCTCAATGGGACATTCCTGCATAAATAAAACAAAAGCAAACAAAGTAAAGATGCTGTTGCAGTGATCAAATGGGTCCATTAATCCGCCATTTGAGTGTTGGAGTGTTCTCGTAGGTTGCTGCTTTTTCAGGATGTTTCTGCAAAGCTTCTCTCCTTGAGCTCCCAGTGATCTTTTAGGCCCACCAACATTACACAGTAGTTTTTTTTTATTTTTATTGCAAACTTGATTCCACAAGACTGCCGGCTGTCTGACTTTCCACTGCGGTTTATAAAGCCGAGAACATTAGGCGGAATAGTCACCAGGGAGCCCAGCCTTCCTTCTGTGTCAGAGGGACAGATTTGTGAGCTGAACTACAGCACACTCACAGCTGGAAAACTAAGTGTAGCAGCAAACTGTCTGTTTCTCTGCAAAATCTAGTCATGTCACACCTCTCTGCAGGAATTGTAGGCCTCTAGGGAAACCGCTGTGGAATAAACAAAAAATAAGTTGGTTTTTCTGGTTTGTCTTTTTTAATTGAATGTGTCCAGCTGTCTTTAGTTTGCATGATCAATGAAACAATTAGAGAAATTGGGAAATCTTCATTTGGGCTTCTGTTGAAAAATCCATCACAGAATCACATCATGCATGGCGTCAGAGTCTCGGGTATCTCATCAGTCAAATTTATAAATACTGTTTTTATTCACCTAATTAACCTAAGTTATAAACACCAATTAATTTTTGTGAATTGTTTTCATAATGCCAACCTGCTTTTCTGTTTACTAACCATCACTTAGAGACAAAGCTGCAGACTTTAGTTACGCATATTGTTTTGCACAGGATGTCCAAATGGCTGCTGGTCATTAAAAGAAATGACAATGTTTATAAACTCAGTTAGAAACAGGAACTTCGACAGCAGCTCTGCGGAGTGCACCAACATTCATCAAACCAAAAAGCATATAATTTTTTATGAGTATTTTAGCTCAGCCTCTTGTCTTGATTAACCCCAGAAAAATAAGCCGGTATTTCCTGTCCAAGTTTAACATGACAGAGTTTATTTATAAAGCATTTTAAAATTACAGCCAAGTCTGACCGAACTCCTGAACAGAAATGTGAAAACATATATGTTCAAGTGTAAAAAATAAAAGCAGTCTAGGGATAAAAAAGGCAATACAGATTTAGGAAAGTTTTTTTCATTTAGTTTAAACAAAGATGTTAAAAATCATGCTCTGTTTGGGGTTATGGTTAAACTAACAATAGAACAACATTTAGACACCAGTACACGTCTTTATCCAGAGGTTATTTCATCTTTCCCTTTTCCGTCACATTTTCCTGTTCTTTAGACAGAAGGCAGTTTTTTTTTTTTACTTCCTTCACATCGTTTACTTCTGCCCTTAACGCCGACATTACAGGGAAACAAGAAGTAGTTTTAAACGTGGAGCTCACACGATTTTAAGCAGTTTTTTAAGCAGTTGTTGGTCTCCATGAGCCCACCTCCTGATGATGTGTTTTTCTGGGTTAGTCGAGGAGAGCTGCCAAGATCTTACTGGTCCTGGGGACCTTGTGTTGGTGATGGAAACGGAAAGAACTGGTGCTAAAAAACCACTGGCCTCTGTTGAGTACCGTAACTGATTTGGTGGAAAAAAAGACAGATTTTTGGAATTGCAGGGAAATTCTGTTTTACATTATTTTATTGCATCCCTACTTTAATTTTAAAATTTTTGTTTAGAGCCTATAACTTTTTTTAAAGAGACTTTGCTTCAAATATGCTTTCAAATAATCCGTGTTCTTTATTGAACTTTCTGATTGGAAATAATCACTGTTTGCTCTCCCAAATTTTTGTTTTTGTTTCTGACACTGCTTAATCTTACAATTTCCAATATGATTTGTGTTGCAGATGTATTTTTATGTAAAAGATAGATTCCTATAAAGAGAATGTCTTTGAGGATTTGAAAACTTATATACCTATTCTTATTGAAATTATCAGGCTTTGTATATTTATCCCCTTAAATTCCTCACAGCTACACTCAGAAAAAAAAATTAGGCCCAATTTGAAGGATTCTTCCCTTTTTAATGACATCACAAATATACATTCATTTAGATATAGTAATTTTTATGCAAGAGGTTCAAATCAAGTTGATATGCAACTTATTCATAAGTAAAACTCTCCCGCCGCAGGTAGGTGCTATAATGAAACGGCTGTTTTGGTTTTTAACATTTTCGCTGGGTGTGATAAACTAACATGCAGGTGCAATTCTGCCCTCTGTCGGAGTGGAGTGAGAAAAACCCTATAGATGTATGACAGGACGTAAAGTAAAAAGAATTCATACCTTTTATATATTTCACTTTGGCTTATTTAAATAACCCAAACAATTGAAAATTATTTGATAAAGTTTGTGTTTTGACAGATTTTATTTATATAACTGAAGTAAATGCTTCTAATATACTGATGCAAAAGAATTTTTTTTTGTGTGCAAAGGCACATTTTCGAAAGAATGTTAAGTTGCTAATCTTTGAAGTTTGTTTCCCACTTTTGTTCCTTTATAAAATGAGTATCTAATCATTTTTCTGTAGGAGTTTAGTATTTTTGTTACTTTATTGGTGAATAAAATAATAAATATGTTGGTATACATCTGTTTTCTGAACTGTAAGACTGTTAAGAAAGTCATCTGTTTGACAAAAGATTTGACATGTTTCTCAGTACTCTGATGGTGTTTTGTTTTAGGTTTTTAACATAATTGTATGTGTGTACATCGAAGGCAAGCTCATTTATCAGTGCTGTCATTTCTGTTAAACCATCACATAACCGGAGGTCAGAGTTCATCTCCCAGGTTGACAGGGCATCACTCTCACTCATACAGTATGCAGACACACAGGCACTTCCAAACAGACGTGTTGTCTATCAGTGCACACGTTCTGTTGAAAAACCACAACCTCTCATGTACTTGTGTCCACAAACCAGAGACGTTCTCTTTCTCATTCACACACACACACACACACACACACACACACAGACAGGGAGCCTCAGTTGACACTGTGTTTTACTGACCCCTCCTGGGCACACTGTGAACTTTTGCTTGAGATCTTGAATGAGATGTCATGATGAGGTAAAGGCACTGTGGCATGGATGGAATACTAAACAAGATCAGGACTGTTTGTCTTGTTATTCCTTGAATGATCTGACAGCTTAGTTTAATTGTCACTTTTTTAATTCACAGGACGGGGCGACTATTTTCTTTAGGACTATTTCCTGTCTCATTATCTTCTGTGCCCTGCTGAGACTGTTTTTGACAAGGAAGGCTTCTTATTATCACTGCATTCCTCTGCATGGCCGCCATCTTGTCTCTGTAAGGTGAATCCTGATTATCAATAACCCGCTCTGCCACTCCCAGGGGGGTTGTTTGTGTCTCTCAGGCGACTCTTTAGGGGCCCTGCCGTCTCTTATTTTCTGCAAGCCTGTCTCTTTAAGGTGATGTTTGTTTATGCTGAGGCTCAGCACTGTGAGACCTGTGCAGGCTCAGCGCTGGGCTCCTTTCATAGCGGCTCCATTTTGTTCTTAATAAAATGGCACTCAGTGGCTGGGGGACTGGCAGGCACCCAGCTCCCTGGGAAACCAAAGAATGCTGGCCTTCATTTAGCGACAAACAGCTACTGCCTGAGGAGGCTGGTTCTCCGCTCTGCTCCTCAATACTACAGCTACTAAGGCGTGTGTGTATGTGTGTGTCCCACTATTGAAAGGGGCCACGGTTGAAGGAGTCAGGTATGACAGCACCTCATATAGCTTGTCCCTTGTGGACATTTGTGTATACCATTCTGTTTTTTCTGTCCTCCGTCTTGGCTAGCCCCTTGAAGACACGCAGCACTGCTTCTCCTTCTCGTCCCCAGGCCCTCTGGCGCTCGCGCTCACCGTCACTCGGTGTGAATGGTGGGAACAGAGCAGCCATTAAGATGCATATTTATAAGTGCTAACCCTCCTCTCACCCCCCCGTACGCTCTCATAAGACACACACACAGGCACTGTAAGTCACTAAGAGTGCCTGTCACCAGGGACACACGCATCATTACACACTTGCACTCTTACACACTGAGGTGTGCTTGTTGGAAATCTTCATGTAGTTTCAAGTTTAGGCAGGACTTTTACCAGTCTCACCATCAGCTTCTACTCCTCATCCCTCCCTGAAATATTCCCAACAATGTTTAGGTTATGTTTTAGTCAAGAAGATGTTGTTTTATTTTCATACCCCTTAAACTTTCTCACATTTTGTCACAATATTAATACAGACATCCATGCAGTTTAGAGGAAAACAATGCTTTTGACCCACACAACGTAGAGCATAATTGTGAATCAAAATTATTGATTGTTTCCTAAAAAATTTTTTTATGAAAATCTAAAAAGACGGCATGTGTTTGTATTAATCTGCCTGACGTTTGATGAATAAAGTCCACCTGTGTGCAATTTATTCTCAGTGTACGTTCAGCTGTCAAACACAGTGGTGGCAGCATCATGCTGTGCAATTGCTTTTCGTCTGCAGAGACAGGGAAGCTGGTCAGAGTTGATGTGAAAATGGGTAGAGCTAAAAAAGAAATGCTGTTAGAGGCTGGAGAAGACTTGTTTATGGGCAGAAGACCTCCAAATAACATCGTCATCAATGCAACCATCTGCCTTCTGAATTTACCTACTTATTGAAAGGTCCTTCTGGTTGCAGTTTCATCACAGTATAAACGAAGCAGTTCGGGCGCAGCGCTGATGGTGTAGGGGTTAAGCGTGCGACCATGTGCAGAGGCTGCGGTCCTCGAAGTGGCTGTCTGAGGTTCAAGTCCCGGACCTGGCAACATTTGCCAAATGTCTCCCCCTCTCTCTACCCATCTTCCTGTCTGCCTGCTGTCAAAAAATAAATAGAAATAAAGGCCACTAGTGCTGAAAACATATCTTTAAATGAAGCAGTTCTATTTTTGGCTTCAGAGGTTTGTTTGAGAACATTAGAGAACAAACAGCATCATGAACGCCAAGGAACACACTGTGGGCATCAGTCAAACCACTGCTTGGGCCTTACCGACACAAAATCTCCTTTATTCACACTATCAGGTGAACCACACTGTTTGACTGAAAAATAAACATTTTTCTCTACAGTCCCTCAGGAGTCAACAATGTGCAGGGTTTGTCAGCAGTCCATGAAGAAGATGACGAAGTAGAAGATGATGAAGAACAAGAAAAGAATGTTCTTTTTGAGAAAGAGAAAACAACATAAATGATTTGGCTTGTCCTATATGATGATTGCCAGCTAAGATGGCTGGGTCAACATCTTAAACTGTCTTTAGCATTTCATACTAGCAATAAGCTCAGTTAGCATGGTAGCATTACCTATCTGAATTACCTGCTGAATAGATCCTTATCTTAACTCTGAGATTTCTAAACGGCTGTCAACATTTAAATCCAGCATGTTACTTAATAGAAGTTAGAGGCTCAACACCTTTCCTGTACTCTGCTCACCCTTCCTGTTAGCTGCTGAAAGTCTGGCTCTCCCTCACACCCTTGCAGCCTGAATGATCATCTATGTCTCCAAGATGTTGTAGGAAATAGTTAAGCTTTAATCATCTCTTTGCCTTCTCTGACTTCATTTTAAACATTTCACTGACACTGAAAACAGTGATTGCTTCCACACTGAAGAGTGTTGTGGTTAGTGCAACCTGGTGCTGCTTATGTATTGTGCGTACCATGATTTTAAGGGAATTATGTTTCTGGTCCCAATCAAGCTGAAAATCGTCCAGTTCCTGTCAGTAGCCAATTTCTCAGAGTATTTGTATATAACAGTCTTATAGGTGTAATAATTGCAGTCACAGCATTAATATACCAACAAACTCCTAAAGAGTGTTTATGTAGGAGTGTTTATCTGAAGTGCTTTTTAGATATAAAAGTATATTATATACTTGGATGTCAAAACCACTCCAAGACTGTTCATAGAGCTTTTAAAATGCATCTTTGTCATGTTAACAGCAATAAACACTCAAGGTTTGAAACACAGCACGTTATTGGGTAAGACAAAGTGCGATGTGAATAAATGTGTATCCTGCAGACTTGGGAAGGTGTCTATGATCTGATAGGAGAGATACTCGAAACCCTACTACTTGCAAGACAAATGGTTGCGGATACCAGGTAACCAGCAATACAATGCTGAGGGATGCAGACAGATTTAGTGGGATAGCTGATAAGGAAACAAGGGCATGAGAAATGAGAAAGGGACTGACTAGTTCAACATTCACACACAGATGAAATTTGTCCTGATTTATTGAGAAGTATGAAAAAACAAATATTTAAAGCAACTAAAACACAGTAAAAATCATAAGTAAGAAGAAGGTAAAGATTATAAGATGGAAAATGTGATTCTGATGTTTGCTAAAGAAGGGAAGAGAGGATGGGAACCAAACAGAGGCTGGGAAAGAGCAGTAAGGGAGTGTCTTTTGTCTCGTTCTAATGCGACACATATGGAAGGTCCTGGAAACAATGAGTCACCCCAGATCAGGACCGTCGCCACAGTCGGGCTCAGGCAGGCTCTCGGTACAAGATGATTGTGTCAGTCCTTGTGATGAAACCCTGGGCTTCTCACAGAACTGAAGTTGCATTGTGTTCTCACCATTTCAGCCTGCCTTAGTCAATACTTAATAAAACTACCTTATGCTGCATAGAAAGCTCGAAGTCTTTTGGCTTATGTCTGTACCAGCTTTGTGATCATTTAAACTGAAATTTTTGTCCATTCCTCTTTGCTTAAGCTCACTCTGTTTGTACAGTGAGCTTTCTATGGATTCTCAGTTAAATTTGTGTCTGGACTTTGACTGGACCACTCCAACACATATTTAAAGGTGAGTCGCCACCCCAGTCACTAGTAGTCTGCACCCTCTTACTGGTTTTCTTCTAGGATTGTCCTGGATTTAGCTCCATTTATCCTTCTGTCAACTCTGATCAGCTTCCTTATCCATGCTAAAGAAGAACACCCCCTCAGCATGATGCTGCCACCACCATGTTTCACTGTGGGAGAGATGTGTTTAGAGGGATATGCAGTCTTTGACAAGACATATATTGTTGCCATAGAAGAAGTATCCATTACCATGACTTTATCAATAATGATACAAGGTGTGTTATGGAGAAAAGTGATAAGAGATGGTGGCAAATATTACTGATGTATAGATGGGTGTTTGTAAGATTCACAAACAAATATTTAAAACATCTATCCATTCGTTTTCTATACCTGTTTCTTACAAGGTCGCAGGGGAGCTGGTTTCTACCTCCAGTGGTCTACAGGCGAGAGACGGGGTACACCTTGGTCAGGTCGCCATCGTAGGGCAACACAGAAACACTCAGGACAAACAACTATGCCACTCATAGCTAAGGGCAATTGAGAGAGACCAATTAACAGTCATGTTTTTGGACTGTGGGAGGAAGCTGGAGTAAATGGAGAGAACCCATGTATGCACGGGGAGAACATGCAATCTTCACGCAGAAAGACCTCCAGCCTGGAGTCGAACTCTGGAGCTTTCACGCTGCAAAGCAACAGTGCTACCACTAAGCAGTCCAGATTTAACCATTAATGAAATTTCATTTCTTTTATTTTACATACTGCTTGCTTTTAACAAATTTCTTCTCTAAATCCTCCTTTTCTGCCTCATTTACACACAGGCACACAGTCAGTTCCCATCAGGTTTTCTCTTGCCATGTTTTTATTACTCAGACTGGCTGACAGAATGACAGTGAAAGCCCTCATTGTTGCTTTATTTTGTTCAAATCCAGCACTCGTTGCTCCTGGACCATAAAATAACCACTTGCTGTTTGTCTTCTATGCCTCCTTGTTAGCCGCAGTGAGCTGTCATTGTGCTGATTGAGTGGCAGGTCTAGCTGCTTGTACAGTCACTTTTACAGGGATGTAAAGTAATCAGCAGACGGTCGCTGTGTGCAGGTGGCAGACTTTTCCATGGAGCCAATTAGCAGAGGGATTTCCGAGCAGATTGCCGCAGCCCTGTCTGCGGCTGTGCTTTGGTTTGATCCCATGAAATTAGGCTGAAACAATAGGACCGAGCCGCCCTCGCTACCTCAATTTGCTGTCTGTCAATGTCTCTGCATCTGTCAATGTCTTTTCCTCCAACAATCTCTTTGCCTACATACATTTTCCCTTAACCTTGATGCTTCACTATAACCACCTTTTTAGGTTGTTGAAAAAATGTTCTGACATGAACCAATTCATTATAATGCCAGAAACAAAAGATAACCATTGGCAATGATGTATAAAACTCCTGAATAAAAAATCTGATATTGCAGCAATAATCTTACACTAAACAATTTTAAAACATCCCTTAATTTGAAAACATTTATACTGTCAAAAAAGAATCCGATATTAAGAGATAGTTGTTTTTTTTTTATCGAAATCCTTTTAGTAGCATCTTTTGGGATCCCTGAGAATTCCCATAAAACAAATGTTATTGAATTTTAAAATGTATAATCTGTCTTCTTGTTCCGGATGTAAACATGGCATGGGTCAGAGGCCTCAAACAGTCCAGGTCTTTGTGAAACAAAGAATGAATATGTGTTAAAGCATCTCATCCCCAATGTTAAGTATGGTGGAGGATCTGTGATGCTGTGGGACTGTTTCTCCTCCAAACGCACTGGCAAACTCTCGTTTTCTGTCATTATGGGAATGGTGTGCTTTAAACAATGTTCTTCTGAGAATCTTAGGTGGATGTTCTGTTGAGATGTAACATCTACCTTAAAATTACTCTTCAAGGTGGATTTCACAAAGAGCTGTGTGGTGTGATTCAAATGATTTAGAGAGTTGATGTCCTTGAAAACTCTGCTCTATTTTGGGCAGGTGTGAAATCTCATCTGAATTCTGTTGCGAACCAAATAAGCAAACTCTGGTCTACTTTAAAATGTGGGTCTTGGTTCTCTTGCAGTGGGAATTTCAAACGTACTATCCAGAGAACTAAAGAAGACCCTTTCATATTAAACCCCCAGGATAATCTTGGCATAAAGCACCCTCAGAGACAGTATTCCCTCTTGGACATTTCCTATACAAACCCCAAACAGGCTTGACTACGCTGACAAATCTTCCAAAATTCAATCCAGTCATGTCTGCATGGCATTTGCTGACCAAAAAATTTATCCATTGAGGACCCACCTCAAAACATAAATATCTGCTATTGATCTCTTAGTGCTATTTATTTCATCAGCAGATGTTTGGAGGTCTTATTGGGCCCATGCCTTGATGTTTTAGAGGTTCTGTAGGCAAATTGCACACCACCTTAATATTGGGCATGTGGTCATAATGCAATGACTGATGATGCATGAAGGTTATAGCCTGAAAAGAGGTTTTTTCTTTGAGCTGCGTGCTATAAAAACTGGGAAACGCTCAACCAGATGATGGATTGAAGCTGTTTACTCCCTGATGACTTTGAGTGGTGTTGAACTCGTTTTGGTTTATTACAGATTTAAGCACTGATAGTGGGTTTTTTAAGTCAAGGTACCCAACTCACATGTATACACTGCAAGTTGGGCAATTGCATGCACACATGCCCTCACACTCCTTTTGTAACCACGCACCACCTCATGTCATTATAATTTCAAAAGGAAAAATGCATAGCTATTGAGCTGGACACCTTTCTCCATCAAAGGGGAACCTTTCCGAATTTTTTTATGTAATATACGTTACCTCCCTTCTGTTTTCCCCTTATCTTCTTTCTTCTTTTGCCAAGAGCTTTTATAAAAGATCAGAGTAACAGCAGATACCTGCATCCATTAGGGCTCTCCAGTCACTCAGCAGCAGTATTGTGATACAGGAGAAAAGGCAGAGGGACACACTTGTCGCTCAGTGACTGCCTCAGGGAGCTTTGCTTCCATCTTGACAGATATCTTTCCTCTAATGCCTCCCTGGAGAGGCCCACCTACCCCCTTGGTGACTGAGGCCCAAGGGGGAGAAGAAGAACTTGGAACGGGATCTCCTGACAGACTGTAACAACAGTTCATATACTGCTGTGCATAAGAGCTGGTCAGATCCGTGGCTGCGGTGGGATCCGCTTTGCTTCTCCATGGTATAATAACCTAAAAATACCATGTCTTCACAGTATTAAGTGAAATATTTCCAATAAAACAAAACAGCTTTTATTTAAAACAGAAAAACAACATTTATTTACTTCAACATTTATTGTAGTCATAGTAATGTTAATTACAACATTCATTTATTGTCATTTATTCTTCAAAAGGTAACTGTATTTATAATTTTTGGTGTGATGGTTGTTTGCATGCTTGTTTCTTTAACTTCAGTAGAAATATGTTTTGCTACATCTAACTGGAATAAAGTCTGGTATAAAATTGGATTGATTTATTAATTAATATATTGATTTTAATATTTTTATAATTTCATGAACTCAATTATTTGATAGCAGATGTCACAAGAAGACATCTAAGAACTGCGTTGTGCCACAAATGAAAAAAAAAACCCCGTTTGTAACCATTCATTGACAGTACATCGCTCTGAACAGACAGGGAGGAAGACGATGCTTTGGCCTCTTTTGCCCTAATTTGCTGGCTGACTGCAGAAAGACAACACTGTCTCTTTAATGTGGGCAGGGTCAGAGGTCACTGTATTGCATTTGTAAGGTCAGCAGTTAAGGTCACGCTCAGCTTTGGCCCTTCCTGCTGCAGACAGCTGGGTCATGCCACCTACATAGAGTCCAATTATCCCTGCCAACTAATAACTCTTCAGCTCGTTCTATAGCACACATGCACACACACACACAGACACACACATGCACACCCACACACACACACACACACACGGACAAACACACGCACACACACACTCACACACACAGCAAACTTCCCTGTTATGCAACCAATATCTTTCTATTTGGGTACTTCTTTAACAATTCCATTGCACATACACCAACATCTGAATCATATAAAAATACTCTAATAATTTTGTAGTATTTTAAAAATGTAACAATAAATTACAATTTCACAGCTTCACCCTTTATAATACAGAGTTTATCTTCTGGTATTATAGATCTCAAGGTTACGCTGAATTCAACAATCAGTTATTTATTGTAAACCAGCCTTAACCTGAACACAATTTCACCAAAATTATTTTTTGATCAGTATAGAACACCTGCTACTATGTGATAGGTGGTGCCGTGACTCACCGCTGCTTTATGCAGCTTGATTAATCAAATGATCACATCACATCCATAAATTACTTTACACCTGGGACCTATATTATTAAAATAGGAAATATGGTCATTTTTAAGATAATTGACAAAGCAACCATGTTTCTGAAACATTTGTAACTGGATGGAATCTATGTCTGTAAAGCAGCCGACTGCAGGCCAGTTATCCGAACAGTTAGCTTGAAAAAATATTTCCCATTCATTAAAAGAGTTTTACGTCTGACCTCTTCCTTACTGTGTTTAGTTATTTCCTAGTTCCATATTTGATGGTGATTTTCTAATTGTGGGATGCAACAAAAATATAATCAATTAATTACAAACTCTGAAGTAATTAATCTGGATTAATTGCATTTTTAGCAAATAGAAAAGTTTGATACAATAAGCAAAGTTTTTCTCTGTTTGCAGCAGCATATTTTGCATTGAGGCAATACAATAGGTTATAATACAGCTTGCACACTTTCTTTGTGGCTTTTTAGGCACATTATTCCCATCTAGTGGGATGGAGTATTTGCATCAGATACTGGTGTGACAGAAATGTGGGAATTGAGAATTGCAATAAAATTAAATGCGATTAAATGCATTATTTTTCAAATGTCCGATTTGTTTCTATATTTAACCAAGCAAAATTAACGTGTTAAAGGTCCTGCCTTAGATTTATAAGATTTATGGAGTAGTTTAAAAATGGTCTGAATAAGGCCTTAAAACTCCTAAATTTGAGTCTGGAATTGTAACATGATTAATGTGTAGGAAACCTTTATGTTAGTTGTTCAGATTTTACAGAAATAACACTTACCCATACTCATCTTACCCTCCTCCAGCTCCTCCAGGGGGAGCCCAAGGCGTTCCCAGGCCAGCCGAGAGACATAGTCCCTCCAGCGTGTCCTGGGCCGTCCCCTGGGCCTCCTCCTGGTGGGACGTGCCTGGAACTCCTCCCGAGGAAGGCGTCCAGGAGGCATCCGGTATAGATGCCCAAGCCACCTCAACTGGCTCCTCTCAATGTGGAGAAGCAGCGGCTCTACTCAGAGCCCCTCCCGGATGGCCGAGCTCCTCACCTTATCTCTAAGGGAGTGCCCGCCCACCCTACTGAGGAAGCTCATTTCAGCCGCTTGTATCCAGGATCTCGTTCTTTCGGTCATGAACCAAAGTTCATGGCCATAGGTGAGGGTAGGAATGTAGACCGACCGGTAAATCGAGAGCTTCGCTTTTCAGCTCAGTTCTCTCTTCACCACAACGGACCGGCACAGCGCCCCCATTACTGCGGTAGCCGCACCGATCCGTCTGTCGATCTCCCGCTCCATTCTTCCCTCACTCGTGAACAAGACCCAGTGGCTCTCTTGGGCCTCTGCTTGGGGAATGTTGTGCCCTGGGTTTTCAGGCCTCTGGGTCCATGTCTTGATCTGCTCCGGTATAGACGGCTGCCGGCGGGGCCTGTGGGCTCGTCGCTGCAGCTCCCTTGGGCTTCTGCACTGTGGCTGCTGGGTGGTTCCACTGGGACTCTCCTCTGGTCTTCTTTGGGGGGGTTGGGGTAGTCCCGGTAGTGGTCCTCCCAGGGGTTTTGTGGTCTGCAGGGCCTTTGGATGTCTATGGATCAGATCTCCTCCGTGTCTGTCTCGGGTCCAGGGGGGCAAGTCTGTGGCTCCTGACACTTATATTTTTATGGAGAAACCTTATAAATACACAAGCACGCTCACACATACACCCACAGGTGCTTAGATTCAGGTGTTAACAGACCACAGATGTTCTATATTGAGACGCAGTTACCGCCAAAAACATCTTGCATTCATTGGTACCGTGCACTTTTCTGTAACATTGCTGTTATGTTTCTGCAGGTGTAGAAGCAGACTCTTAGGGTGTTATCTTGTATTCTCTTAATCATTCTTTCTATTTTTTTATCCTACTGTCCCTTTTTCATTTTTGCCCGACCTTTCTCTTTTTCTTGCTTGTTTTTTCCTTTTTGTTTCTGTCTCAAGCAGAACATTAGAGCGTTAGCCGCAATGCTCCACTTGTGAAAGTAAATCTGTTGGGCTTCTTCTTGGCACTCAGACAACAATTTTGAGTGCTACTCTGCTGGACAGGACACGTTAAAAAAGAGAGAGAGAGAAAAAAAAAGAAACTATTAGAGACAATAAGCAACTAAACTAATCTAATAGCTAAGAGCAAATGCCAACTACAAGTTCTGTCTTATTGGATCATCTTGTTAGCTTAAGTGACATGGACCTATGCAATAAACCGAAGACAGTGAAAGCTAATGACCATATACTTGAGCTCTTTAGAGTATATGTATACTACAATCAGAAGAAACTGAAAAGATGGCCTTCCCTCTACACATACATACAGAGGCTTAGAAGGCATTCATTCTCACGCAGGTAATGTTTACACAGTTTACCACATGATTCACTTCTTTTCGGGGATGGACTGAAACAAACTAACAGACAATTCATATCTTCTTTTTTTCCCCCCAATTTTTAAAATTGGGTGAGAAAACCTATGTTTCTGTTCCGCCATTTTTTTACCCAACTCTTACTGCTCCATGCCCAACACCAATGGGCCAACTAATTTACATTATTTGTGTGAATTGTCATTATTTTTCCCATTTTTTTTACCTAGCTTGCAAAAAATAAATATCAGAAAACATTTTGAAATTTTAATCCTACCTCCTTCAGCTCTGAAGTCATTCAGTCTAATTCAGCCCGTACGCCACAGTCTGATTTGAGAATAAACATTTTGTCTCCAAGTGGTCTCTTCAGTTGGACAGTTTAGATTAATGGACAGGAAAGGTGAAATAAACAGAATCTGAATTTGCTTTTAATGTGTTTATATATAATATTTAAGATTAGAGGGTAATTGGAAACACTTGCTGCCAGCATTTGCAGAATGAAACCTTGCGCTTTATGGGACCAGTCAGCCATTTTCTGAACATTACAAACTTCACGCCAAACTTCACAGTAAGAAATGAAATAAAAATTGTCAGAGGCAAAGATTAGGTCAATAAGAGAAGATATTTTGAGGTTTATCCTGGCTGTCTGGCTAAGCCTAATGCCCTCTTCAGTGAGATGGAATGGCACATAAGCTCCCATTAATACAGGAATGAGTTGAATTTAGCTACGTCTGCCTGCATGGCTGGCCTAGCCTGCCCCCCTTGCTTTCCATGAAGTGTGGGTCGCAACACTTACGGAAAAGCTCTATGCTGTGCTCCGGCATGGCACACCCTCCCTGACACCCCCAGCGCTTTCCTTTGTTCTCTAACTATAGCCGCAGCCATGCCAAGGCCCTCTGACTTAAATATTCCACTATAAAACAAGTGATAATGAACATGAAAAGCACTGAGTGCTGGTAGTTGACTGAGCTGCTAAGCGCATACTGCCGAATGCAGGCGCACGCACACGCAACCTGTTACATGTATGTGCACGGGCAATCACGCTACACATGAAATGTGCACACATAGCCCCACTCACCCACCTGCGTACGCACACAGAGTGTGGAATCAAAAAGGAAAGTGAGGAGAGAGTGGATAAGAGACCTGCAATGGAAAATGATTGATCTGTTTTAAGGGTCCTATAAATCCACCAGCTGATGTGAATATAAATGGACGGTTTACACATCTTTTCTACCTGGCAACTCATCTCAGTATCACAACAGGGATATTTATACTGTCCATCCTACAGTAAGACCTTGACAAAGCATTTGTGTGTCAGAAAAGGACAAGTAGCATACCCTGCTTTCTTCTTACCTTCATTGAATGTTGTGACTGTTTTTAACATTTGTTCTTTTCTGACGATGCAAACTGTATTTGTCAAAAAATTTAATGAATGTGCCTACAATGATTTGTAAAAGTACTCATTCCCTTTAAACCCAGATTTTAACAAGTTACATCCACAAGCCCAAGTTTTATTGGGATTGTATGTGAAAGACTAGGACAAATTATGCCTTCTGCACCCTTTATTCTGATATGCCTAAATAACTTAAATAGTCTATAATTGAACCTAAATGTAAATGCATCTGTTCTCTGAAGCATTTAACCCATCCCTTAGGGAGCAGTGGGCTGCCATTGTGCAGCACCCGGGGAACATTCAGAGGCTAAGGGTCTTGCTCAGGGACACAGAGTGGCAGACTGTGGGATTCAAACCAGGGTACTTTTGGCCTCTCCAGGATGCAAATGCCCTGCCCCCTAACCACTACGCCACCACATCCTTTGTTAGTGAACATCAGTGAACAAACAGCTTCATGATGACCAAGAAAAACAGAAGACATGTCAGGAAGGAAGTTGTGGAGAAGAAAGCGTTAATTGCTGGGTTTAGTTATAAAGAAATATCCCATATTTACACACAAAAGACATGTGGAAGATGGTGATAATGTGAGACCAAAACGGAACCTTTTGCCCTCGATACAAAACACTATCTAACAACCTCAGCACCATCCACATAGTAACACATGGTGGTGTCAGCATCATGCTGTGGAGATGCTTCTCTTCAGCAGGGACGGGGAAGCTTATCAGAGTTAATGGGAAGGTGGATGGAGCTAAACCAAGGACAGGCCTGGAGGAAAACCTGTTGGAGATTGCAGAAGACTTGAGACTGGGAAGGAGGTTCACCTTCCAGCAGGACAGCCATCCTAAACATACAGTCAGACATACAATGGGATGGTTTAGGTTAAAGAACACTACCCTTCAAAAGTTTTAGATCGCCTTTCTCATTTAATGGTTTTCTTTGTTTATGACTATTTACATTCTACGTAGATTCATAGTGAATGAACACATATGGAATTATGCGGCAAACACTTTTATATTTTAGATTCCTTAAAGCAGCTGCCCTTTGCTGTAATGACTAAAATAGTCTTTGACCGTCTCTCAATGAACCTCTGGGAAGTTCTTTCAAGACTCTTTTACTACATAATTCCATGTGTGTTTATTCACAGGTTTTTGTCTCTAGTGAGAATCTACAATGTAAATAGCAATGAAAATAAAGACACCCATTAAGTGAGAAAGGCGTTCTAAAAATTTTGACCGGTAGTGTATATTCATATGATATGGCCCAATCAAAGTCCAGACCTAAATCTAAATGAGAATATGTGGGTAGACTTGGAAATAAGTCTCTGTCCAGTTTGATTATGCTAATTTTGTGCTGGTCTACCACTTAATATCCCACTGAAACATTTCGGTATGTAATGTGAAAAAATTTAGAAATTTTCAAGCATTTGTTTGTGGATGCTGCTATTATTTTTTGTGTGTTGGAGTGTAAATATGGCTATGAGTGAGCTTTTACAGTAAACTGTATAGATGTGTATAGTGTTTGTGCTAAGGTAGCCTGCCTCTGGATCTCCCTGGAGTGCCCAGGCAGCCAGGCACCTTTGACCAGGGCTAGGCCCCCTCAGGCTTTCACACTCACACACAGTCAATTACACAACACCCCTCTCTGTGGCCCCAACTCTCCCTGGGGTGAGATGAGCCCACCAAGTCCCCTCCTGGAGCTGTTCCCTCCGCAGCCCAGGATCTCCATCTCTCTTACCAACTGCTCCACACCGACATGGCTGAAAGCCAGCGGACGCCACTGTCTGGATCAGGGGGGCTGTGGAAGATATGTGCGTGTGCGTAGCTGCGAACGTGTCTGTATGCTTGTGCATGTGAGCGTGTTTGTGTTTATGCTCAATAGATGGGTGGGGGTAGGCGTGGGTTTGGTTGGAGGGGGGCTATCCCCAGACATAAGTTGCTCAGTTTTTTGGAAACTCTCTGGCCCACCCAGGAGGAAAGAGTAGGAGGAGAAGGTGGTGGGGGGAGGGGTCCAAGGCCTTGGGGGAACAAAGCCTTATTTCAAACTTGTCGAAAACAGGGGTCTTTATGCTGTGATGCTGGGGCCCCCTCCTATGTAGAGAGATGTTATCTCAAAGATGCAATATCCACCTCTGCACAAGGCCAGGGGGTGGGTGCATAGGCCTCCAGTGTTACACTAAGTACCCCGGGGTGCTGACCTCACTAATGAAGTCTCTTTCCTGCTGTTAGCCTCTACTGTATCCCACTTTGTGTTTCTCTTGGACATCTCCTACACTGTTCGTCCGTTGGCCCGCCTGGCTCCTAGCGCCAGCTGTCTCTATTGGTCATATTTTGTCTACTTTGATAGTTTGTTTAAAAAGCTTATTGTTCGTATGTTGTTTGTTTTGTCTTTTGTCTCAAATTGTTCCCTGATCCCTCTCTTCGCGTTTGGACGTCTATTCATCCATCTAGACATCCAGCTGTCTACCCAGCTTACTTTGAAGTGTCTCTCTGATTTACTATCCGGCTGTCTCTTATAGTCCTTTTGACTTTGAAGCACTCAGTTGTCTGACCATTGAGGCCTCCGCTTTGAAGCTATCTGTGATTTTTATATTTATATGCAGCCCTGACCTGTCGCTTGACTTATCTTGCATCAAATTCTTCAGGGAATTCACAAGTTATGTAAAAGGGAATTTTTCTTTTTTTTTCTTTTTCGCATGATGGAGATTGGGTGAAAAGCACAATTAAAGCAGACGACCCACATTCCTATCAGGAGCCAGCGGCCTTCAGATAGGATTTGTCAGTTTTCCTGACTGCTGCACAACTTGATCCTGGTCTCAGCTTATGTCTTCTGTAAAAATCTAAAAGTGTTACTGAGAGAAAATGATATTCACTTATGGGAGGGTCAGAAAAATGCTGCGTGCAATCCACTTAATTGCTAAAATGGGCCTTTTCCTTGCTTTGCATTAGTTCTTTGCGTTTCCACTGCTGCAAACAGCCAGAGAGAAACCACTTTCTCCAGGAGTTGGAGGAGGATCAAGGAATCCAACAACCAATTAAAAGATTTAAAGCTCCTGTGTTTAAAACTCTATTGTTGGTTTGATATTTGATCACCCTAGTTTAAGAAAAAAACTTTAAAAACAGCTTCAACCTCAGAAAAAAAAATTGATAAACTGTGGAATAACACAAGCTTACTGTCCCTTATCTTCCTGCTGTTTTGATATCACCTGTCATGTACTAAATGAGGGTCAATGCATGTTTTAAATCCATAAATTTCCAAATTAGTTCTGAAAAGCTGGTCTTTTAATATCATCCGGCAGTGTCAATAAATGCTTCTCTGAATGACTTGTGTAACTCTGGTTCTCCAGTGCTGGTACCAGACAGGTCAGAAATTAATTACTCAAGATCAAAATGAATAAAATAATTAAGCCGGTGATGTTGATGCATCAATTTATAGAAATGATGACATAAGTGAAGGATATTGTTTAGCATTTACTGGATAAAAATGACGTAATGGTGTTGTACTGAACTGGTTCTTGTGTAGAACCACTTTAGAACTGCCTTCAGCGCCTTTCTAGAGATGCCAGATTGAATGTGATGACTCATTTAGCTTAAAATAAACCAAAAAAAGTATTCACACTCCTCAAAATGTTTACATTTTGTTTTATTACAACTGCATTTTATTGGGATTATCTGTGACAGACTAACACAGTAAAGCCTATATGTAAAGTGGAGGGTAAATAACATTTTAAAACATTATATTTGGAAATACGCTTCTGAAAGCTGTGGCATACACTTGTATTCAGCCCCCTCTAATAAAACAGTTTGTAGAACCATCCTTGGGTGGACTTACTGCTTCGGGTCTTTTGGGGAATGTCTCTACCAGCTCCAGAAACTGAAATTCTGTCTATCTATTTTTGTTAATTAGCTAAATTTTCAAGTGAACATCAGTTTTGAAGTCTTCTCAGGTTCTCATCTGGATTTGGGTCTGTACTTTGACTGGGTCAGTCTATCACATGAATATGCTAAACCATTCCATCGGCTTTGACCAGCTTCCCTGCCACACCTTAAGGACAGCATTCCCACAGCATGATTCTGCCACCACCATGCATGGTGGGGATGGTGTGTTCAGGGTTTAGTGTTTCCACCTCACATAGTGATTTGCATGTAGACCAGAAAGTTCAAATGAGGTCCCATTTGGCTGTGTTTTTCTTGTGTTGCAGTTTGTGGCTTAAATGTGGTAAAATGTGAAAACATTAAAGCTTCCAGCAATCTGGATATCCATACATCTGTATCTTCCAACCATCTATTGATGTTGCAAAGCCATCAGCCAAGAGGCATCCTTGGGAGTCTCTCTCCAGTTCAATAATGCCCGGGCCCTCGGGATCCAAAGTGGAAAGTTTGCTTTAGCACCCACTGGGTTAAAATATGAAAGACTTTTAAGATGGCATGGCTCTATGGTTGGAGGACGAGAGGGAGCACGGAGCATTTGGAAATGGGGGGAGCTGTGTGTGCGACTTATATCTCTTTATCCTGTCTGGCGTACTGTGGCCGGGCTCTGCCCACATCAGCTGTCTGCCTGTTCTCCAAGCTGCCAGTTGCTTTGCTGTCCAAAGCTGGCCTGTCTGCTGATGGATTACGTGAACCAATGTGTTTACCACTTCATTCCCTTTTGCTTATCATTTATGGCTCACACTGCCCTTTCAGAAAACCCTCACCTGAGAATCCCTGAATGACCAATTCATAACTTGGGTGTGGTGCATGTTGGATGTGGGCATGAGCATGAGCACGGGTTTGTAGTGGGACTGTATGGGATTAGTTGGTGGCTGGCGGTTATTAATTCAATTTGAGATGCTTTTTCATCTGCAAGCCAGAGAAGCCTTTTGGACATGCTGGCTTTCTCCAAAGGGCCCTAATCCCTGTTGTTTATAAAAGGAATATGCCTTTGGTGTTGAAGGAGATGCACCGAATTCCTGTGCTGCTGCAGAGAAGGCATCTGTCATGTGTGTGTTTGGTGGAGCCGGCGCTAGGATCAGCAGGGCTTGGCATGTTGCCGTCAGGTTTTAGCTGGTGCTGAGAGCTAGAGTGCAGCGTGCTTTCGGCATGCAAATACTTTATTTGTTCTGCAGGCTGTCTGTTTGCCCTTATATATATATGCATGGACATCATAAGGCCGCTTTATGACACTTCACTTTCACAGATTTCATGGGTGATATTTGTCTATAACGAAAGCTGTAACTGACTTCGATAAAAACAGGTGTTTTATAGAAAAATAATGATAGATTAAGTGACTTCGTTGTTCTTAGGGAGGAGAAATTCTTTCATTTTGTTACCACCAAAGTCAGACAGTGACTGAAAGCCAAAAAACCCCCCAAAAAACAAAACAGTGATAGGCACCAGAGGAGCATCAAAGGCTAAGAACAGAGGTTAATGAGATGACCAACAAAAGACTGAGGGACGGTGATGGAGTGATTCAACTCTACTCCCCCCATCACCACTTGTGTTTATTCTGAGATTGTCATTTGTCATTGGTGTTGGGCCATTTTCTTTCTTCCTTGCGACAGCCAGCTCCAAATCATGCGCAGACAGATGAAGAGGCCAGTTACTCAAATAGAGATGTGATGGGGAGAGGAAAGAGGGGCTGGTGGGGGGGACCAAGGCCAGCATCCCTTGTTTGATGTCTCTCCCCTGGGCCTCATCCGCTCTGTCAACCCTCCTGAATAGCGTTGACGAATGAAACCTTTAGACACCAACCCTTTGGGGATGGTGCCACATAAGTATGAAACACAAAAAAGGGATTTGTTTGGAAGATGAATAAGTTCTCTGCCAAGCGATCATCATGCCAGCTTTTTAGAACAAGATTATTAAGGATCTAAGAGAGTTTTCTTCTAATTCATGGCAGATCTTAGAGGTTTCCTACCTGATGCATTCAGATTTATAATGTTATCAGTATTTATCTAACTAAGGCCATATTGTTGCCTGCAGTTCTGTAGTGCTTGCATGCTGCTGCACATGCTGCTACACTGGAAGTGGAGGTTTTCAGGGTAACCACTAGAGGCTGACAAACCTCATACTGCTGAGGCTTCAGTCTCAGACATCTCTAGCTGCAAAATATTCCAGATACAGTATTTTCATTTTTATGATCTATCTTAGCCAGTATTCAGGAGTCTGAAATTTTCCACTACTTCTTTAAAACAAAGGTAGGCTTTAATTCTTTTCTGTGGCACATTACCTAAAAGGTAAAAATCTGAATAAAATGCAGTCAAGGCTCCAAGGGGAACTGAGAGGTTCTGTAATCAAGCATGGTGCCAATGATTAGCAACATCCGATCTGTTTTAATACTCCGTGGCTTCATGCATCTTTCTACTTTTTCCTGTGGTGTAAAAATTATTTATTAGTATTCATACCTTCGCCACGGTTTTCAGTTTACCAGCCCAAAACTTAAATGTATTATTGGGATTTAAGGTGAAAGATAAACACAAAGTGTTGCGTGCTTATGTATTCAGCCATCTTTAATCTGACCTAAATAAAATCCTGCACAACCAGCTGCCTTCAGACATCACTTAATTAGTACATAGGCCACCTATGTGTAATTTAATCTCAGTATAAACGCAGCCGTTTCTGGCATCAGAGGTTGTTCAGAGAGCATAAGAGACCAAACAGCATCGTGAAGACCAAGGAACACAGCAGACAGGCCAGGGAGGAAGTTGTAGAGAAATTTAAAGCAGGGTGATTTTCTAAAACAATGTCCAAAGCTTTGAACATCTCACAGATCTCTGTTCAATCCATCATCTGAACACGGAGAGAGGATGGACCACCTGCAGACCTACCAAGACATGGATGTACACCTAAACTGACAGGCAAACATTAACCAGAGAAGCAGCCTTAGGATTATGTTAAAGGTGGAGTACAACTATGGTGCACTTTATAAGTTTGGACTTTATGGAAGAGTGACAAAGAGAAAGTTACTGTTAAAAACATTCAGGGGAAACAGCAAACATGTGGGAGATGTAGCTCTGGTCAAATGAGATCAAATGTGAACTTTGGCCTATGTGCCTAATGTTATGTGCGGTTGAAAAACAACAATGGAAATCACTCTGAACATACCATCTCCTTAGTGTAACATGAGGGTGGCAGCATCATGCTGTGGGCAACGTTTTTCTTCAGCAGGGACAGGAAAGCTGGTCATAGTTGATGGGAAGTTTGATGAAGCTAAATACAGGAAAATCCAAAACGAAAACCTGTTGGACGCTGGAAAAGACTTGTGACTGAAGCGGAGGTTCACATTCCAGAAGAAGAATCACCCTAAACATACAGCCAGAGCTAATACAGAATTAAGATAGGTCTAAATCCAATCAAGAAACTGTGGCAAGAGTTGAAAATTGCTGTTCACTAACACTTTTCATCCAACTCTAGCAAGCTTGAACTGTTTTCCAAAAAAGAATGAGCAAAAATCTGACAGACATTCCTCAATTGCCCGATTTGTGGTTGTAACATGAGAAAATGTGAACAAGTTCAAAGGAAATGATTATTTTTTAAGGCACTGTGAAATATCCCCTTTACCATGCTTCAAAAATGTATACATTACTGAAAATATCAACTTTTAAAGCCTCATACATCAATATACATAAGAATTTAACAGAAACAGTGTATTAAAAAACATGCACAGGAAAGACAAAAACATAGAAAAAGCTTCTACATTTGTCAGTGAAACAGAAAACATGGGCCGAAAGGTGTAATTTGAGACTAAAAGCAATTCATTAAATTGTTAATGCTCTCCAAAAAAGTTTAAAAAGATTTTCTGGTGCATCCACTGAGGTAAGTGCAGCATATAAATCACTTTGCTTTCGTGCGTTATGTACTGTATTTGTCCAGCCTTCCTGATTGCGAACTCGGTGGCATGTCAGACACTCATACAAGCTGTTCACTGCATTCTCATTCCACATGCCTCATCCAGGCGGCGTATGTAGTCATGTATTTATTGTGTGTTAACATGTCATATCCACTGTGACGAGCATGAGTCAAGTGTTCTGTACACCTGACTCATGCAGTTTGTTTTTGTATTGCACAATAAAACACAAGTTTATTGACTTAATTTATCTGCCGTGTTGTTCCTAATGATTTCATTATGAAATATTCAAAGGGTTTTATTTCTTTGATCCTGTCCTTTTTTGTTTTTAAAGCCTTTTTTTTCCTTTCATGTCTCCCTTACTTTCCCCTTTTCCATTATGTGTGGCTGTTTTTGAACCACAGTCATACCCTAGATAGATCTTTGTCTAGCCTTTAAATTTTCCATGTTTTGGTATTCATTGACCAAATGCTCCCAGACTTTGCAGTCAGTCTCTTGGAATTCTTTGATTTGCAGCAAAGCTAAAAGTTTCCTGCTCAAGCTTGTGATGTCTATTAGTGTAATGAGCATGTCATGTAATTTGTTAGTTCTTGTTCATTCTTTTTCACATGCATAAGAACACACACGCAGGTGTAGATGTTGTCCACTTCCAAAATCCTCTCTCATGAATTTTGAGGTGCAATAATGCAGCAAAGCTTGGACTCTTTTGCCCTTTCTGTTTTTCTAGATGGAGTATTTGGAGAGTTTCTTCATGTTTTAGGCAGATTTCTTGCAGAATGTGGCTCTGTTCAGCTGTCTGGTGTCTAATGAAACCAGATACCTTCATCCAGTCACTACTTTGATGAAATGATTCCAAGGTGGGGACGAATTGTTATTCTGGCAGTCATACTAAAAGCGTCAGGTTCTGTTGTAGCTGCCTAAAAGAAAGGCTGCCACGCCTCTAAATAGCTAACCATGATTCTTCTTTCTGAAGGAACAACTTGCACATCGAAGAGTGTTTGTAGTCGGCGCAATCTGGTCCCACTTACATATGCAGTATTTCCTGATCTGAAAAGTGACCCGGTTTTTGAGTGTTGGAACTGCCGGTCATGGCCAGTCAAGCTGAAAATTGGCTGATTCTGACAAACAGCTGATTTCTCCTGGCGTCCACGTCATTGTGAAAGCAGACATGGCACTACCTTTTAATTGCCAATTAGGGTATTTATTTTTGCTGTCCAGTGCCCTTACCACACTTTGTACATAAGCAGCATCTCACCAAAATGATTTTACCACATATGCCCATAATTACACCATGATTCAGGCCTTGATCCTGCAAGACTCCCATGGCTATCAAATAAATTACAACTCTTCTAGTTTGTTTCTGTGACCTCATCACAATCTGCAAGATTTGACTGTATATTCGGGAGGTTTCTGAGCATCCACTATTAGTTCCAACCTTTCTGAGGAGGAGAAAACACCACAAATCTTTTCAGCAAGGAAGGATTCAGGTGAAGGAGTTTTCTGTGCAGAGCTCTGTGTACCGTCCAGGGTTCCATCCGTCATGCTCAGTGAGGATTCACCGCTCCACCTTACATCAACAAAGCATAACATAAAATTTATGTGTGTTTATGCACTAGTCACTGTAAGATAATCAGATACAGTCTCTGAAACGTGAGTTGCTTTTGTTTCACTGTAACTATGTGCAACGATGGTAGGTTGTCCCAATGCTCCTTCCTCTGTCCTCTTTACCACAGTTAAGTCTTCCTCCTAGTTGTTAAATGTAAAGCCAGGGCTTTACTTTTACATACTGACTGAAATCTCACTCGCTCCCTTGGTCTCCCAGCAGTCTACATCATCCAGAGCCCCACATACCGCTTCTTATGTGGAAGGGCCCTGAACATGGAGAACATTTTTTGGAGTGTGAAGCGAGTGAAAATGTAGTTGCAGCTCTGTAGTTGGCAAGAGTATGATGATTTTGGAACGTTACTATTGTATTGTTAGCTTTAGCTGCCACATTACTAAGAGCATTGTAGCGACTTGCTTGGAGTCCTTCCACCTCAGCATCACAGCCATGAGACCAGCGTGGCCAGCCCTTCTTAAATTTGTGATGGCCAAGCCCATGGGCTCCAAGTCACAGATACATTGCCACTCATCCAAAATTCATTCAGTGCCCCTGTGTGCTGCCCCCATTGGAATTAACGAAAATAATAAAATGACGTAATAATAAATACAGTGAACATATGTCCTGCATAACTAGTCTTGGTTGGGGGTGGCCATGTGGGGAAATACATGTTGGGGTTCATGGGAATGAGGGGCCCATGGGGTTAAGATTGGAATTCATTTGGGGGTTGGGACTGTTTCGTCCTGGGATGGCTCTGGTTGGCAGGCTCGTCTGGACAAGGTAGACCCCTCTTTTGTCTGTGGCCCCCTCTCTGGATGGGGTCGATGGGGGCTGGGGTTGGTGAGGGGAGTCAAGGTCTGGGCCTGGGTCGTTGAGGTTCGGGAGTTCCCGGCACTAGTTTGGGCTGGTGCTGGGTCAGCCTGCCTGCCTCCACCCCGCAAGGAAGGGGAACACCCCCTGGGTCCAGGGGCTGGTTGCCCCTCGGGGATATCGGCACCTGGACCTGGGAGTAAAGTGTATGTAGGGGGAGTGTGAATGAGTGTATGACATGCATTGTTGTGTGTCTTTACGTTGGGTGTGCAGGTATGAATGTTTTTATGTGTATGCATGAGACTGGGAATTTGTGATTGTGACTGTGTGTGCCTGTTTTTGTGTCAGGTTGGGTCTTGGGCTGCTCCCTCTCCTGGATCAGCTTAGGGCCCCCCCATCAAATGTTGGGCCTACTTCCTCCCTGCCACACTCCCTGCCGGTGGCTGGTGTCTCTGCCCATCTCTTCATCCTTCTTTCTTTCCTCCTTCTGTCCGGGGCTGGGTGCATTAGTGTGTGCTGGCTCATTCCCGGTGGCTGCTTGCAAGGGCCTGGGCACCTTGGCTCTGTCGGGCCTCTGCTTGGGGGGTGATGTGACCTGGGGTCTTGTGTCTCTGGATCCATGTCTTGATCTGCTCCGGTGTAGACGGCTGCCGGCGGGGCCTTTGGGCTCGTCGCTGCAGCTCCCTTGGGCTTCTGCATTGTGGCTGCTGGGTGGTTCCCCTGGGACTGTCCTCTGCTCTTCTCTGGGGGGTTGTGGTAGTCCCAGCAGTGGTCTTCCCGGGGTTTTCATGCTCTGGGGGGCCTTTGGATGTCAGTGGCTCAGATCTCCTTGGTGACTGTCTCAGGTTCTGGGGGGCAGGTCTGTGGCTCTTCACACTCGCTATTGCATATTTTTAAGGAGAAACCTTATATACACAAGCGCGTTCACACATACACCCACAGGTGTTTGGATTCAGGTGTTAACAGGTACACAAATGTTCTATATTGAGCCACAGTTTTGCCTGCAACAAAAACATCTTGCATTCATTGCACCATGCACTTTTCTGTAACATTGCTGTTATGTTTCAGCAGGTGTAGAAGCAGACTCTTGGGGTGTTATCTTGTATTCTCTTGATCATTCTTTCTCTCCTTCAATTTTTTCTCCTACTGTCCCTTTTTCATTTTTCCTGACCTTTCTCTTTTCCTTGCTTCTTTTTTTTTTCCCCTTTTCGTTTCCGTGTCAAGCGGAGCATTAGAGCGTTAGCCGCAATGCTCCACTTGTGAAACTAAATCTGTTGGGTTTCTTATTGGCACATTGCTGTTGTTATATATGTTATATATGTTTCTGCAGGTGTAGAAGCAGTCTTCTAGTATCATGTATTCTCTTCATCCTTCTTTCTTTCCTCCTTCTGTCCCTTTTTCCTTTTTGCCCCACCTCTCTCTCTCTCTTTCTTCTTTTTCCTGCTTTTAGTTGCTGTCTCCATGTTCATTGCAATTTAAATGATTCCAAAACAGTTTCTAATAAAGTTTATATATATATATATATATATATATATATATATATATATAGCAGATGTAGTGGAGCATTATAGCATTATAGCGTTAACCGTAAAGTAAATCTGATGGGCTTCTTCTTGCCACTCAGACAACTATTCTGAGTGCTACTCTGCCAGACAGGGCATGTTAAGATAAATAAATAAATATAATCCATTTAAGTACATTTGCCTAATCATTCTGCAGGACAGCTTAAATTGTTTCATTGATGATTGTGATCCTGGGAGAGGAAAGTATGACTGATGAGAGAGTGAAACGTAATAAAGAGAGCCGCACTGATTTGGTTCTCTAGCTATTATTCATGCTCCCTGCTCATATTAACAAAGTAGTTTTCTGCTACTGATGCAAATGCATGCCTGGATTCCCCTGTCCCTCCTCCCCATTTCGCTGTTCTTCCCTTTCTTCCCTTGCTTCACATTTTCCCCACTCAACGACCCACCCCTGAAACTTCGCCTCCTGAACTGATATGGCATCCACCAGGCCGGGAACCAGGCTGAGATTCTGAGGTGGCGCCCAGACTCGGATTATGTACAAGAGCTGTAGTTCTGCAGACACAGTGGTATTTGGTCTTTCAAAAGATTGGAAAGTGTGCTTTGGGGATCACAGAAAATATTAAGCTCAATATGTTTTTGGT
>JAHUTJ010074132.1:0-37654 GCA_036250325.1 Characodon lateralis
CTCTGGTGTAGTGATTATGGGCTCAAAGCTCTTTAATAATTAGAAATTATTAACCAAAACCACAGACTGTCACTGTTTATTCAAACACTTCACCAAAGGTGGGGGAACTTTTACCTTGTTTTGACAGATAAATCACTCTTGCATGAAATAAACACAAACGCTTCTCTTAATTATATATATGAAGATTTATTGAAGCCAAATAATCCTGATATACCATTATTCTGGTCCAAAAACTTTCACCTAAGTAACAAGCACTATTCTACACAAAGGGGGCAAAATCGATTACCTAAGAATAATAATGAAGGAAAAATACATGCGCATTTAGTGTCTATGAAGATCAAACCAGCAGTTTTATGGACAAAATGTGCAATTTGGGTTAAATGGAAAGAGAAGTCCTCCTGGGGTGTTGATGTCTCGATTGCAGTGATCAGCTGATAAAACGGTGGGGCCACGCCCCTTCAGCCACTATCAGCTGATCGCCCCAAATCTCAAACAAAGAGTCATAAATCTCTGAGGCGGGAACTGAGTGGAAAAACTCCAATAAAAAAAAAAATAGAACAAAAGAGTAGTCGGGCGAGGCCCAGACCGCAGTTGCTTTGAATGAAAAACTTTTAAAGTCCAACTTCTAACTCCTGGGTGATTTGGGATCAGCCGGACAAAATATGAACACGCATGATTTAGCAGCGCTTGCGCAGCAGATCCAAACACAGCTTAGCATAAAACACTTCAATCAGTATTGCATGCAACAAGTTGATACCTACTGGTGATTCTAAATCACCTTTACTGTGCCTCATCCTGCCCAGACCTCTAGATGCATCTATCCGGTTTAATATATATATATATAAAAAAAAAGAACAAAGTTACTTTGACGTTGATTTCTTCTGTCCACCAGCTGAGGATGGATCAGGTCTGAAGAAAATGAGGGGGGGTGCGGACCACGAGTCCGTGATCAACTCAAGAAAAAAAACTGTAAACTTCTCATCCGTCCAAGAGGGAAAAATTATGAAGAACCTTAAGTCGACTGAATCAACAAGGAGGGAACTCATCTCCTTGGAAATAAACCTCTGTAGGTTTTCACCTGCACTTGCACCGGGTATCGGCGCGCTCTTCGATCAGCGAATAAACCTGCTGATCTTCTTGTATCAGACAGATTTCCAGCTTTCAAGCTCTTCTGGGAATGGCCTTATGGAGCAAGAGTTCGCCTGCTAGCTTTTGTCTCTCCAGATATGCGCCTCCTTTGCATCGTCCTGTGAGACACGCTGGAAATGGCAACGACACTTTCCCCCTCGGTCAGTTTATACTTTGGTGGCGTCAGAGCTGCGACATCTGTTGAGCTGCGCATGTCAAAAGGTGCGACCAAAATGGATGACCCCAACAAGATATTGCTTGCAAAACCACTTGTAGCATCACACAGAGTAGTAGTTGTTTTTTTTATACATTAATTATCTCATCAATTGCATTACCTATGTTTGAAATACTGGCCTGGATATTTCCGTTTAAAGTTGGTCTATTTCAGCAATTTAATTCAAAAAATGAACCTTATATATTATATAAATTCCTTCAGATTGCCTGCATTGCTGGCTTTGGTGTCTTTCATCTTAGTCTTGGCAACAACGCATTGATTCTCAGTGGGGTTTAGGTCAGAGTTACAGTGACTCCATGGTTGCTGTAACTGGTTTTGATACCTTTGACAATGTGGGAAGGTGCCAAGTCCCAATGGAAAACGAAATCAGCATCTCCATAGAGCTGGTCAGTAGCAGGAGGCATTAATTGCTCTAAAATGTCTTGGTAGATGGCTTTGCTCTCTTTGGACTTGATAAAACCCAGTGGTCCAACACTCGCAAAAGACATAACTCCCCAAATCATCACAGATAGTGGAAACTTCACACCGAAGCTAAAAAAAACTTTGATTCCGTGCCTGCTCGCTCTTGCTTTTGACTCTGGGATGTTGATTTCCAAATTAAATGCTGAATTTACTTCAGTTGAAATGAGATTATAGACACTGAGCAACAGGCCGGTCCATTTCCCTTAACCGAAGTAAGACAATTCTGATGTTGTCTCTAGTTCAGAAGCAACGAGGACTGTGCCAGCTGTAGCCCATGTGCTGGATATGTCTGTGTGGTCGCTTTTGAAACCATGACTCCAGCTGCAATCCATGCCTTGTGAATCCCCCACAAACTCTTGAATAGTCTTCTTTTTACAGTCTTCTCAAATCTGAGGTCATCCCTGTTTCTTCTGCATCTTTTTCTACCACACAGCCAGCTTTTTTAGCAACAACCTTTTAACTCACGCTCCTCAAGGGTATCGGTGAGAGTCTGCTGGTAAACTGTCATGTCAGGAATGGGTAGGTTACCACATTCCAACTGAGGTTTGGGTTTTCCAAGCTGAAAGCCGCTGTCATCAAAATTAGCCGCAATAAGTGCTTGAAATATATATGACTCAGTGTGGAATGAATCCATATAGTATGTGAATTCAACTTTTTGAATTCAATCACTGAAATATATGTACTTTCAGTAATATTATAATTTATTAAGATGCATCCATACGCCCTCTCATTAATCCCTGTCCAAGTTAGTCACCCACACATACGCCTGGTTAGAGGTAAATTTGCTGCCAAACAAAAATCAGGCAAATGAGTGACACAACATTTTCTAAAGCAACAGAACAGTTCTGAAAAAGCAGAGGAACAGAACCATCTGTTCCTCCGTTCCGTTCCGTCCGTCCGTCCTTTCTTTCTTCCTTCCTGTATTAAAATTACTACTGGTGTAGAAACTACTGTAAAAACATATTTAAACCTTTGTATTTTTACTGCAAAATATAAAGTAATTTCCCAAGATTGAAGGAAGCCAAATGAAGTCACGTTTGCAGTGTCATGATTTGTGGATGTTTTTGGATTTTTGTTATTCTTATTTCCAGTTGTGTTTTGAATCATGCTTCCATTTATTATTTTCCTGGTTATGTTTTAGTTTCCGAGTATTGTTTTCTAGTTTATGTTCTGCACATTACATTTTCTCCTGATTAGTTTGGATTTATGTTTTGCTCCAGTCACGTCTTGTTCTCCCAGTCTCTGTCAGCTATAGTAATCAACTGCATTCGGTCCACCTGCACTAAGCAATCAGTCTCCCTGTTTCACCTGTTCCA
Source organism: Characodon lateralis (assembly GCA_036250325.1). Lineage (NCBI taxonomy): Eukaryota > Metazoa > Chordata > Actinopteri > Cyprinodontiformes > Goodeidae > Characodon > Characodon lateralis. The sequence goes on from JAHUTJ010074132.1 coordinate 3,142, forward strand.
TGATCTTTATAGTCACAATCATTCTGTCAACCCATTGCGGAAACATTATGGATCACTTCTCCTTATTGTATGTGCCAGCTACGTCTGCTTTTTGTTAATTCCATCCTCACCTGTGAGCGCTATTTGTTTGCTTAAAATAAAGCCGCTCTTACTTAAGGTAAATTCTGCCTGTCCGTCTAAACTCCGGGGTCTGCTCCGATTAGGTATTCTGACATGCAGTTTTCCGCAACAGTTTTTTGGCTTATATGTACAACGCAATGTGGGGAGGACATGTAATGCTGCACCTCACCATGAACATTTCCATAATGGTGGCAGCATCATGCTGGGGTGACACTTTTTTTCAGCAGGGACAAGGGAGCTAGTGGGAGGTGACGCAAAGATTGTTGTTAGTCTAAAAATACAGCTAGAGCTATAATGGACTAGTTTAGATCAGTGGTGTCCAAAATCTTTGCCTCTCAGACCAAAATCCTAACATCAAATGTACTTATGAGTGATAAAAAGTTGCATAAAATAATGGAAAAGCTACTTTGTTGGGAAGTTTAAAAATTAAAAGGTGCACTGAAGTCTGCTTTTGTGAAAGAGACACTGGATATTTGTGGTCCTTTTTGCTGTGAAATCAAACTGAAAGCAAAAAGCATGATTCAGAAAAGAATATTAGTGTTGTACCTGACATTTTCTGTTTTAAAAAGATTTTAATTCATCAGTGAAAATCTCATCTTAAAAAACTGTGTCCCTCTGCATAAATGTGTGCCACTCCTGAACTATGGTGCACAGAATCGTTCATAGGGCCCAAATGATCCCATGGGCTGCACCTTGGACACCCCAAGTTTAGATCAAAGCATATTCCCATGTTAAAATGTCCCAGTCAAAGTCCAGACCTAAATCAAATTGAGAATCTGTTGCATTATTTCAAATTGTATTATTGCAAACATATCCATTTAGACTGAGTTTAAGCTATTTTGCACAAAAGAATGTAAGAGATGAGCAAGGCCGGTAGAGACTTGAGGAGGGCAAATACAAATGCACTTCCGGATTCTGATTTGTAAGGAATTCTGAAAAATATATAACATTTTCCTTTAACTACACAACTATGCACTGCTTTGTATTAGTCTGTTAAATAAAATTACTAAGAAATATGTTGAAGTTTGTGGTTGTAAAGTGACAAAATGTGAAAGTTGAGCACATTTTCAGGGTACACAAACATAAAAATTACTAAATCAAGACTTATTTACCAACTACAGATGGATGAAGAAGCCGATTCCACCCAGACATTAATTGACAGCATGTTCACAAGTATTCTAGCAGAGTTGCAAACACTTCTGCCAATAAATCAATTCCTTTCCATTTTATATAAAATGAGCCAGAGAGAGAAGCACATCTAAACAAGGAACAGAATAGATCTAAACAAGACAAGACGTAAGAGGTTTAGTTACAAACCTCTTCACAGTCACTGGAATGCAGGGCAGCAGTATAACATTGCAGAATGACCACACCTCCCAGCATGCTGTGGGCATACTGGGACATGGAGATGGAGGTGCCATAGTAAAAAAAAAAAGCAGAGCCTTAACAATAAAAAATAATAAATATCTACTAATTTCCGATGATAATGTGTTAAAGAATGTCCAAACTGCTTCATCCAAAAACATCCTAAGAATACAAGAAGGAAAAGGTCGATGATAAGCCTCCAGAGGATGTATTTTTCCACTAGTTAGTTTAGTCACATTGGCCCAAATTGGTACCCCTTCCCCCATACAGATCCTACCTGACAGACTCCTACTTAATGTCTCTCAGCGTGAGCACATGTCTACATACATGAAACCAAATTCAAAGGCACTCATGGGGGATTTATGACACAGGAAAAGACAAAAATCTGCCGGCAACAATCAGACATGATGCACACATTGTAGAAATTTTTTTTTGCAATCTGATGAAGAACAATGCAGGTAGGAAGAGCGAAAAAATAAGGGGAGGTGGGGGGGATGAATGTTTTTGGGAAGATGGATGTTGTTGAGAATGGGAAACAGAGGAGGGGAACTGGAGAAGCGTAGACAGGCAGCAACAGCGAGAGACGTGGGGGGGTTGAGTTCATATTGGGGAAGGAGTGGTGGTAGTGGCGGATGGTGGGAGACTGGGCTACATGACGTTTGTTTCCATGGTGATGGTCTCTCTCTGTCTCCCACATGTAGGGAGATGGTGCTTTAATATATGTGTGCATGCGTGTGTGAGTGTTTGTGTGTGTGTGTGTGTGTGTGTATGTAATGGGTTTTTTTTTTTCTTAAAAATGAAAAAAATCTCTTGTTTGTTTGGTGGCCATTTTATTACTAAGAGAGTAAAACCACAGTAATGAACCATGCCATTTGAAATGCTAAAATGCTTCCAGGGTTTGGAGTCAACACAGATTTCATAATCATGATGCCAACACAAGCCGACTGGTTAAAGAAAATGGCTTTGGTGTAGAGTTTTGCTGTGCATTTCATGAATTATTATATGATTATAAAGTTAAAGTGTGAACGGTGCTGTATGCATGCTTTGGAAACAATGCTACAACTGTGGCTGTTGGGTTTAAATAAAAATGTATATCTTTGCTTAAACAAAGGCTAAATCTGTTGGTGCAGCTGCTAGTGCCAGACAACCACTAATTTCAACCAGTTTGCTCCAGACTGCAGAAATGCCAGATCAATTACACTGAGCGAGTCTGTTTTCCACCTGTGTTTCTGCCATCAAGCTTTTCACTTCCTGATTATTGTAATTAGAGTTTAAATTTGGACTGGTGGGCTAAAGACTTAGGATTTAGCTTGGAAAGGCTCATTTAAAGAAGATGTATAAGAGCTGCAGCTTGGATGGAGGTGGGATTTGAGTGGGGGTTAAAATGCCAGACAGTGAGCGAGCCTGGATGCTTCTGCATGTGTGTTTTATTAGAGATGTGACACTGCATGTTGGAGAAACAGGCTGATATCTGCATGGGGCGTGACCGGCATGGCAAAAAGATCCTGTTGCGATCCACCAAATTGGAGGAAGACAAGGTGGAGGAGGAGGCGAAAGTGGCCTGGGAATTCTGCTCAAACTTGAAGGCAATATCGCCATCTGCTGTCAGGAAGAAAAAAGCCCTTTTGCTTAAAAAAATAAATCACAGAAGGCACCTTTAAATATGTGACATGAGTACCACTATTTCAAACTGCGTTTTGCTTACAGATGGTCACACAGAAGATTCAGACACCTGAGCGTGAAGCAGCAGCATGAGTCATCAAGCAGACAGGCAGATTCCGTTGCCAATGCTGAAGGTGTTAGTTCACGATAGACCTGTCCATCTTCCTCCATTAACCACACACACCATCTAATTTTCCCATGTTTTAATTGCAATATTAGTATCATTTGCAATTTTGCACAAAATGAAACAAGATCTTTGTTTAAGAATTCACAATAATAATGTCTTGCCTGCAGAGTTTTAAGCAGTGTTTGTGGAGAACACTGCTTGTTCCCCACAATTGAGTGACACCTGTCACCTGTAAAAATAAGAGGATAGTCTAAAGTGCAGCAACTGAAAGGTTAAAAATAGAATCATTACTGACAAAATCATGCCTAATCCTAAAAAAAACTTGTATATGTTGCTAAATATAGTTTACGGATTCTCTATAAATACGCAAAAGGCATGGCAAAATTACATGACCTCAAAAGCTTAATGTTTCAGTTATTAAAAAATAAAAATCAGACTGTGCGTTTTTTAAGCATCCAATAAACAGACCAATCAGAAAAAAAACATCTAAATTTTCTGCTCGTCTTCTTACCAGAACTCCTTACCAGAACTTTTTCATTTTAAAATATTACTAGTTTTTAATCATCTGCATGCAGGGCCAGCACAGTATGTCACAGATTTTCTTTAAATTACTCACACTTTTACCAAAGCCTTCAGACCATCAAGGGCAACTTCAATAGGTCCCTAGGTTCTTCATAAAAAAGAAAAGGGGACAGGGCTTTTTCAGGTGTGGCCCACGTGGCCCCCAAGTTCTAGAACAGCCACCGAATTTCAAGTGAGAACAGCCCAGGACTACGAACAATTAAAAACGTCTTATTTTGAATACTATATTATGATTATTTTTTGGTCATATAATGTTTTCTTTTAGCTCTGTATATAAGGTTAGATTTTTTTTTATCTACCTGTAGAGCACTTTGACATAGATAGCTTTAACGAACTGTAATGGATGAATAAAAAATGTATTTGCTGTGTATGTTCTCTAGTCAGCACAGACTGAGAAACTGTATACCTTTATTAAAAGTATATAGCTCAAATATATACATAGGACCCTAGTAAAATTTGGTTAAATGTTCATGGTGGAGTTTGCATGTTCTCCCCTTGCATGCGTGGGTTCTCACCGTGTACTCCGGCTTCCTCCCACAGTCCAAAGACATGCCTGTTAGGTTAATTGGTCACTCTAAATTGCCCTTAGGTGTATGAATGAGTGTGTGGATGGTTGTTTGTGTGTTGCCCTGCAATGGACTGGCGACCTGTCCAGGGTGTACCCCGCCTCTCGCCCATAGACTGCTGGAGATGGGCACCAGCTTCCCCGCGACCCACTATGGAATCAGCGGTAGAAAATGACTGACTGACTGTTCAAGGTGCAGAAAAATCACTTTTTTGAAGCCAACAACAAGCTTCTGGAAAAAATTCTGGCTGGATATCTGACAACTTCTCTTATGTAAATTGGTAGAGGTTCTATAAAAATGTGTGGGTTTCCTGTCATGAACCCCACTTTTTATAATACCCCATACATTGTCGATAGGGTTAAGGTCAGGTCACTCCAAAAGCTTAAGCCTGTTTTATTCATTCCCAAGGAAACTGTGATGTGTATGTGGGAAATGGTCTTGTTGAAACATTTGTTTCACTCATTTAACCCAAACTGCTACTTCTGATGAAACTAAAATGACTGTAATGTTGAGGAACAGCCTAGGAACCACCATGGCATAGGCCTATCATAAATTGGAAGATGCTGAAACACCAGTCATGTTCACAGCGTATCACTATGGACTAACAAGGTGCCGAGCTGGAAAGACGTGCTTGTTTCAAATTTGGCACATTTAAGCTTGACTAAAATTTGAGGCTGCATGAATGGTCAAGTCAAATGCCTTCTTAAAATTTGAACAATGCAGGGTATTCCAATTGGTCAATGACCCTAACCACACATCGTAGCTGGTTTTTTAAAACAAGCAAAATTACGCATAAGTAACAGTTCCGACCTCAACCCTGTTGAAAACGTAAAATCTATGTCTAAAAATCAGGTCTGTTTTTTTTTATTAATTGAAGATGTGTGTAGTATAGTCATATGATCATAAAAAACAGTCCAGATACCTAGTTAAAAGGCCACAATTATTATGACATTCATCCTGATTTCATAAATGATCTGCTGCTTCCTTTCGACATGTAAGAAGCATTTTACCATCTCTCAGCTTTAGTTTCATGTGAAAAAGTTTCTACCATTTTGCTGTTCCTCATAGCTTTCATCATGAGCCATATAAGGAAGCTGTGTTTTGTGAGTAAGATCAGGCATGAAAACCAACCACATGATCCCTGCTCTGACAAAATATTTCCCTGGAGAAATGATCAAAATCAAACCAGCTGATGTTATTTAAATGAAATGTATAATTACATTCAACTGTTTTTGGGACAGTAAGTGAATTTAAGTTATTGTTTAGAATTTTTAGAAAACTCAACCACCGTCTGTAAATATAACAGTCTAAAGGTTCATAAAATAGAGTTTGCATGAACCAGCGTGATATTTTCCGAACTATTCCTTTAACCTCAGAAAGCATTACACCAAAAGGCTTTTTGTAGTTTAATCTTTTTAACAGACATTAGCAGCTGTAGTCAATAAATATCTGCACAAGGAGGGATCAAATTCAACAAATTGCCACAAGGGGGAGCTTTGAACAAAACAAAGTTACACCTCAAGTTTGATGCCCACTTTCCCAGACAGACAGGCTGTGTGCATCTTGTTTAGTGCTCTTCAGCCTTGAGAATGAGGCTGTCTGCAAATGGTGGCTCTGACTCACAAGAGTCAAAGGTCACACACTGAACTTCCCCATCTCTCCTGGCTCAGGTACAAATATTGAAGGCCAGTGCTGTCAATACAGTGCATGCCAGGTAATGAGTCATGCAGTGCAGGTAAATTACTAAAGATCTGTTTAAACAGGGGTCAGATCAAACAGGAAATTTGGGTAAAGACTGACAGAGCGGGATCTCTGGGAGTACTTTTTCTTTAATGTTATTTAGGTGACAAGCAATCATTCCCAGTCCTCCTCAAAGACAATACATTTTAAAAATGTTAATAAGAATTTTTTGCTCAACTACATCTAAGTGATCATAATCACTGATCCTGGTGCATAAAATGGTTGTGAACTGTCTGTCACCCTTAGTTTGCTTACATAATGGCCTGAATAACCCTGGAGCGGAAGGTCACACGCCTCATTTCACCACCTTATGGATGCATGGAAATAGGAATTTGAGTTCTCTTCACACAACCAATGAGGCGGTAGAGTTTATTTTTACATAATTACAGTAGGATTACCTGAACCACACGCAGCTGTGCCTAGGCCAAAAACAAATGAAATACGGTGTAAAGATGGATCTTGTGAAAAAACATGCTCTTAGGTCTTCAATTTAACTCAGAAGTCAGGATTTTCAACTTTTAAGTAAAACAAAACTCACCTAGAACACATAAGAGATAGTTCTAGTTGCAGTAGCAAACTATTAATTTACCCCTTTGTCCGTTTATATGCATTAAATCATTAGCACAGAAAGAGCTGCAATTCCTTAAGTGGTGTTGTGTGTGTGCAAAATTTAAAGTAATCTTAAAATGTATTTCTAATAATAACTAGCCTGGTGCTAAATCCTACGTGACCTCTAAAGTACAATTTACGCAATGAAGGTGATGTGATGTCATTTCCCAGCAGCAGGTTCTGACATTTGAGAAGAACTGATGGTGCGGTTCTTCTGTTGAATTCACATTAAAATCCTGCTATTGTCCAACCTCTACTAGTGAACATGCTGCTACAGTGTTGGAATGCACAAAAAAGTAGAAATACTATCATATTGGACTGCTGATCAGCCATTGTTGTAGCATAGCACAACAATTAGCTAATTCCAAATGAAATGCGGTTATGGATGTGGTTTCTTTGATCTGAGTGTTTACTTCAAGCACCTTTTCCAGTCCCAAGTGAGAAATCCAGCAGGATTTGTAAATTAATCTACTGAGAGCACATGATAGCTAAAATTGTTCCATTAATTCATTCATTTGTAAAATGTTTTAAAAATCCAAATGAGACCAAAGCGCAAAACAATAAAACCATAAAAACAGTCAAAAATATTCCAAAAAACAAAATAATTCAGTTAAAAAGTAAGGTGCTAAAGAACATTAAATGCCTTTCTGAACAAATGAGTCTTCAGTTTGATTTAAAAAGGCCCGGTTCGATGATGGAATGAAGATCCAAAGGAAGCTGGTTCCAGAGCGTGGACGCCAACACCAAAAAGGCCAGGTCACCTCAGCGTTTAGGTTTAGTCCTTGTGACATCCAATAAAAGCTGACTGGATGACCTCAAGGACCTGCCACATGCACAAACACTTAAAAGTTCAGATAGATGAGATGCGAGGTCATTTAGAGATTTAAAAACGAGCAGTAAAAGTTTAAAATCAATTCTAAAATGAATGGGAAGTCAGTGTAAGGAAAATAAAACAGGGGTAATGTGCGCACGTCGAGTGGTGTTGGTTAAAAAAAGGGTGGCTGCATTCTGGACAAACTGATGGCGAACTAGGCTCCACTGTGATACACCAACATAAAGAGCAATAGTCGAGCCTGGAGCTAATAAAAGCACTAAGGGCCTTGTCTTGGTCAGCACTATTGAGAAATTGACCAACTTAACTTTGGCCAAAAAACACAGCTGATAAAAACCTGAATCAACTTGATTTTTGAAAGTAAAATCCTTATCAAATATTACCCCTACATTTTTGATTCTGTTCTTTAGATTAAAAGTCAAAGCAGGGGCGTCTGTAGTGCCGTTGCTGCCAAATAAAATACGTTCAGCTTTCTGTTCATTGAAAGTAGATCTGTAGATCATCTGCATAGCAGTGGAAGGATAACTGATGCTGAGTTATAGTAGCTCCTAGTGGCAGCATGTTAAGTAAAAATAAAAGTGGGTCAAGGATGGAACCTTGGGGAACCCCTCATGAAAGAGGAGCACTAAAAAAGGTAAAAAAAATATTAATCATGACAGAGAAATTTCTATCTGTCAGAAAATAAGTGAACCATTTCTGTGCTGTGACACACCCAGTCTGATGTCAGACATATAAAATCAAGAAATCACTTAATCAAAACCTGCCTGACAATGTGAAGTTGGCTAAAACATCCCAAAAAGCAACACTTCATGACAACAAACAGCAACAAACTCATTGACATCCAGCATTCTGGAGAAATGTCCAAGGTTTTGTGACTCCAGCAAACCTCATGGCTGTACCATTATCCACAAATAGTGAAAACATGGAGTAAACCCTCCCAGGATTGACCAGCCCACCAAATTTACTTTAGCAGGGCATGGACAACATATTCAGGAAAACTAATTTATGAAAGAACACAGAGCAACATCTAAAGAACTGCAGGCCTCACCTGCCTTAGTTAAGGTTAGTATTAAATATTTTACATTAACTCGAAACTAAGCAAATATTGAATCCATTGGCAAGTTCCAAGGTAAACATTACTGACCGAAAACAACACAAATGAAAAATGTCACATTTGGCCAAAACATTCCCAAGAAGCATAATTTCAGAATCACAACACGATGCCAACGGTTAAACAGGCTGGGTGTTGTGTAATGGTTTGGGGCTGCTTTGCTGGTCACTGGCAGTTGAAGAAGCCCTGCAGGGTTATTTTGAGGCTACAGACTGTGATGCACTGTGCCATCCACATGGAGAGGACATTAGTGCCATGACCCATTGTGTGATTATTCGAACCTCAGTGTCAATAACATCATCCTCACTAAAACAGTGAGATGCTTCCCCAATTACAAACCCTGAATCACCAGTGAACTGAAGAAACTGCAAAACTTTTAAAAAGGCTTTGGGAAGGGAAGCAGGGAATTATTGAGTAAACAGATTTTAAATGCTCAATTTCACCAGCAAGATTTTCATGTGATGATCTGCTGTTTTAATGCCAGTGTCCGATTATAGAGACTGGCTTTGCATAGCAAAGGAGGGGATAAAAGGAATAAAGCCAACCAAAGTATCCTTAATAGTAGGAGGTTTTTCTAACCAGCGCAACGACCAAAGTAAGATGCAACAAACACAAACTGGAGCTTTAAGTAATTTAAGTTTAAATCCACCTGTTTTTAACATCGTTTTCTTCTTTTTGTGAAAGTAAAAGGATGGAATTACTGTCTGTTGCCATCGTTGCACTGTATTTGTAGTTTGTTATGTGATTCAAATGTATTAAGCATTTTTGTTACAGTTTTACAACTACAGAAACATGTTTTTTTGTAACTGCAAAATGAGCTGATTCTGTTGGCTAAAAAATTTCATATTTACTAGTGAATGTTCTTTATTTTTCAGGATGAAAAATACATTCCTGCTTGTCATCGCCTTCTCAGGTTAGTCAGGTTGGGCAAAAGGGTGAAACATAGAGATAGTTCTGATTTTTTTAGATATGTTCTCTTAAGTCAATATCAACAACAATTTTCTTACCTCTTGTGGACAGACGTCATACTGAAAGTCCACCTAAAGTGCAGTAGTTTTGGGAGGTTTTGCATCAGGCCATCAGTTGTTTAGAGTAGAGATGGACAGTTATTATATTGTTAATTATCTTGTGAAAAAACCTCAATAAGCTCTAATTAATGACATTTGAAAAACACCAAAAGTTGACTGTGTGACTGGGATTGTTAATTTAGCTTCTTGAACAAATTTTCCAGCTTTGGTTAAATGAGATCATCTATAAAAGCTGCATTTATCTTAAAATGTGGTTAAACTTGACTATTGTGTTCTGTTCAACAGCATACAGCTGTAGAAGTAAAATATCCATTTTGATGATGGGTTTTATCTTTACAGCAATATTAGTTTTGTGAGCCTCAGTGATAAATTTAAAGCTTTTTATCAACCGCATCTCTTGTCATTGCAAAATGCAAAAAAATCTGTGATGAAATGTTATTCCATATTGCCCATTCTTAATGTAGGGGCATTGATGGTACACTACGGTAGTTTTCCAGCTCTTTTAGTTATCTGGAAATCATTCTGGTCAAACTGCTGGGGATTAATACAGGTAGTAGTTTCAACCAAAGGATCTTTGAATAGTTACATTAACATTGTTGGACTGAGAAAACAGCAGCTAACGTAAGAACGGTCTCTGATTAAAGCGTGGACAGTTAATATCTGTCTTTTATCAATGTAAAATAATCAATGTAAAAAAATCACAGCTGTGACCAGTCTTTCACACTTGTTTCAATCTAGTGTTGTCTTGATGTCCCAAAAGCATGGAGAGAGGTTTTATGTTTCAACAAATAATATAAAGATTTTATAAATCCTGAGCTGTATTTTTAAAATAATCTCTGTTTTATGTAGAATAAACCAGTTGAAGTTTGGCCATCCCAAGTGTTTAGTCGTTAAACAAGAGCTGATTAAATGGAGTACAGACTGCTTGAAATACAGTAACACAGTCCTATAAATTAAAGTGGAACTAAACCAAATAAACTTTTTTTGCAGATTAAGGGCCTGATCTTCAGAAGGTTTGCGTTTACAAAACTACACGTAAACCTGTCCACACAGCTAATCTACAAACGAGGTGCTAATCGGATTGAGTGTGTAAAATCTGTGTAACAGCGGGCCCACTTTTTAGCGTGTTTGCCTTCTTGAATATGCTAATCAAATGACAATGATCCAGACATGCAAATATATGTGAGGAGGATATGCAAATGTAATCCCTTACTACCCGTAATGCGATTTATCAAACAGAAACAGATTGCGTGTGCAGTTTTGCGTCTAGATTCAGCACGTTTGATATGCAGGTGCTAACTGGGATGCAAAAATGTCTTCTGTAACTTTGGCCAGAAGGAGGCATAGACAGAATGACAGATGACAAAGAGAGAGAATCTTCTGTACATATGTCAACAGATTTGGGTTGTCAAAAATAAAAATAATAAAAATAGATGAGAATATAGGATTTTATGTAGGATTATCTAAGGTCTGATTTGAAGCCAATCACAAACACAAGCAATGACATAATTCCCATGATAAAACGTCTTGCAACACTTTTTCTTGTGTCCGGATTGCTCCAGCGCACCAACCTGTTCATGGCAAAGTGTGCACATAACTGATCAAGCACACACAGATTGTTAACTGTAATCGCACATCGTGCAAAGGATCCACTGTCCTTTGATGATGATAATATAAATAATTTGCAAAATGGATGCTAAAATCCCTTTTAAGGTGGCCTATTCCATGTGGTGAAAAAGACAGTGTACGCATTAACTTTGTCATTAAACAAAAGAAATTGCATTATTGACAGTAACATTGTGTCATCATTGAGTAATCAGAGCTGGATCAGTTTGATTACATTGTTTAAATGTGAACATATGACAGGGGAGGGTTTATACAATGAAAAATAATTTTGTGTCACCAACAAACAATTTAAACAATCAAACACATTGTATAGCGTTCAAATATTGGCAAAACAAACAAAAGGAATTTAGTAAAATCCTCGGAAAATAATTAATTTTTACGTACATAAATGTTCGATTTAAATACTTTGCAGGACAGTTATCTGGCGCTATGTTTTAAAATTAGCAAATCTATAACATACCAATTGCCAACTCCTACAACAAACTATTTTTATGTTGCTAATATTACGTTCAAGCTTAAATATTGTGGCTGTTTATGATAAACTCTGAACTCTTCAAATATATACACAAAAAACAAAAAGAAGACGGCAAGTCTCCGAAAAGAAATAAAAGATCAAGTGAGGCAAACCTCTAATAAATTAATTGATAGACATGTTTGTCTTTGATATTGTTAATATTGATTGGCCAATTTTTTGCGAGTTACGTCAAGCAACACAGTTAACAAGCTGTTGATGTGCTAGACACGACACTGACCAACTGCTCCTTGTGCGCACCAGTGTTGGAGGGTGCGCACCACTCTGGATATAGCTCTGCATTCCTACGCAATGGCCCGTAATCCAATATTTTAATTAAAGGCAACGTAGAATGTAGTATTTGCCTCACTGGATCAAACATAAAGCATCTGCATGCAGAACAACTTCAAACCTAGTCTTCTGCTTGCGCAATTACGCACTCTGAGGCAGCCAAAATCAGCAAATAAGTCCTTCTTAATTGTGCAACGCAATAACACCTGCATGCTTCAAGCGCCACAGCTTTTTGTTTTCTTTTCCTTTTGTTCCACTGGGGACAGTAGCCGCCAGACAGTAGCACAAGCAATTTCCTCATTTAAATAGGGCGGTTTGCACCTCATTTAAATAGGGCGGTTTGCACCTCTTTTGCATCTGTTATCCATTGCATGTGCAGTCTTTGAAGATCGCATGCAACATGTGCACTTATTGCATGTCCAATTTGGTTTTTTTTTACAAGCAATTTAGCACCCCTATTTGGGATCTTTAAGATCAGGCCCAAAGTGTAGAATTTTAGCCTTAATGGTGTTATCTTTATATTACTGTGCCATTTTTTACATTCATGTAAACGTCAGGAGTTGGAATTGAGAGCATTGATCATAGTGTTTTATGCTTTATACTTTCGATCATATACTTTACTTGAGATATATAAATATAGACCTACATGTAAATGTAAACTTTCTGAAAGTTTGTTACTGCTTTGAATGTTAACCTATATTAGCAATGATGCTGGTAACATCAGTTTACTGCTCAGAAACTGGACCCGTTCGGTCCTTCACTGCCTTGGCAGCACCAACTTCGGGCATCACTGAATCAGCGTCTTGAGTCAGCGGCTTGAACTGATAAGGCTCAGGCCCGCTGGCTTCATAAAACCTCCCTCAACCTCTGGTGACGAGAGAGGTGAAGAATCCTCCACCTCAAAAGATCAATCCATGGTGAAACTACCAGCGTCGATCTGCTCACTCTCCATGTTTCAATATGTCAAAAAAAGCTTAACACACCCACTTAACGCCCACTCATCCCCACACTTTGCTGTGCCCCTCAGTGCTTCTGGACACTGCCCTCTCTAGTGACATTTTTGAAAATTTGTCTGGGGGTTGGGGTCATGCTTTTACATTGGGTTTAGTTCTACTTTAAGCCTGAAAAGCAATCTTAAATTTCTTAGATACAGACTGCAGCATCATTAGCTGGCTGTAAAGCACCAACCTCCAACTAACATGATGTGACGATCTGTCACACAAGCCATCCCCCAACACCCAAAGTGGTTCTACCGCCACAAACACAATGTTGCCCTGGGTAATGAGCCATATAATCAATATCAAAAAGACCATCTGTTGGCAGAGAATGTGAGGCATAGGATGAGGATGTTGTAGTTGTCTTACTTTAAATGACAATGATTTTGAAACTTTTTCTTGTCAAGCAGGAGTTTATGTTCTGTCTACAAACCTTTTTCGAGGGTACCACTATGTGAACAGCCCAAAGACTTGGGTTGAAGCTCAGCAGTACTGCAGAGAGGTGTACGGTGACCTGGCCACCATAGACAGCCTAGAAGAAAATGACAGGTTGTTCCTTGCCCTGTCGGAACCTGGAAAGTTTGCATGGATCGGGCTTTATGATAACACGACGGGCTGGAAGTGGACTATGGGAGCTGATGACTTGGCCAGCACAAAGGATTTCCCACCCTGGGAAAATAATCAGCCTGACAACAAAGACGGCAAGCAGAGCTGCATTGTGATGAACTTGGTAGGGGGCTGGCGGGATGAAATCTGTGACACAGAGCGTCCTTTTATCTGCTTTGATGGTAGGATGATTTTTATCAAATCAACCTTTCATTTTTCAAAGCTACTATCAATCAAACTATCAAGGATGAATATAATAAGGTTGGATAGTGGTAAATATGAAAATAGGAAAACAAGACAAATGATGTAATTTTAAAGGAGAGAAATTAGTTCTTGCTGTTTTTCTCATTTTTCTTTTAGAACAAGACGCTTCTAAATACATCGTAGTGCAAACATTCATGTTTTGGGAAGATGCTAAGAACTACTGTCGGTCCAAACACACAGACCTGGTCAGAGTATGGAACATGACTATAAACGAAAAAATCCACCCACTGATTGAGAGGAACCACTGGATTGGCCTTTACAGAGACCTCTGGGCTAACTGGTCTGACAGCAGCCCGGTGACCTTCAAAAACTGGGGGCTGGGCCAGCCTGACAACAGCGGTGGCATCAACATGACTTCCTGTGCTGCAGTTGAAACAGCAACAGGAACATGGTGGGATGTTGACTGTAGTGAAAAGCATGAGTTTATTTGTCAGACTCTGATCCCATTGAAGAGGAGGTTAAAGCTGCGCTTCCAGTCTGAGGCCGACTTGACTGACCCCCACATCCAGCAGCAGATTTTAGACCAGGTACAGTGAGCCTCAATTTGCTGTTTGCTCTCTATCTTGGGAAATCTAACACATAATGTCAGTATAATTAAAGTTATAGTGTAGATTAGTGGGATTCTGTTGAGAGGTTTTGAGCAGTCAATATCTAATCTTTTTTAAACAAAAACCACAAATCACTATAATTAACAGAAATAAAGGCTTGAAAACATCACACCATATGTCATTAATCTCTATAATGTATTTCATTTAGTGAACAGAGTTACTGAAGTAAAGTAACTTTTCAGTAATATTCAAATTTTTTAAATATGACTGCTGATAAAAAAAAGGCTTGGATAATACAGAACATGCACCAGTCAATCAAAGACAATCTTTTAGCATATTAAGGTATTAAAAAAATGTTTTAATAAAAAATCTAGGTCTTTACCAGCTTAAAAATTACTTGATTGTACAAAAACATCATACCACAGACTTAAACCATGGCTATTTATCACAGAAAGAAGAAGCCAAAATCGAAATTTAACCGAAAATAAAATCCAATATTTGTTTTAAATGTATAAAAACAATGGATTTGATTGTTTTTACGGCTGGATGGCATGAAGATCATACTGTCTAAATCATCTAGCTGCTATCACATTTGTATTAAATATACGTAGAACTCTCTGTTTTCTGAACTGAAGACTGAGATGGCCCATTGTTCGCAACTGTAGCTTTCCCCTGTGAAACATGGAACCTGTTAGGATATCCAGCCAGAGTGACTGTCTGACTGGCAGTGTAAAACAACAAGTGTTCATATCAACTGCTTTAGCATTTTTGATCTTTACACCACATTGTTTGTGTTACATCTTACCGTTTGCTTCAATATCTTTAGGAAAGGCAAATTCATTATTTACAGTAAATGAAAGCAGTTAGAGAGTCAATGATTATGGATGAGATTTAAAATTTTTAAAGCTGATAAACCAAACGGCACAAATAAAATACTCCACCATTAAATCTAATGTTTTTTTCCTTTCATTTAGCTGCAGACTAAACTTGAGACTGGTGGATTAACAGACTTCAAGCTCCGCTGGATTGAGAAAGATGGACAGATTTTTCAAAAGAAAACGTTGAAAAATACCTGAAGAAACATCACGCTTTTGTAAATGTGTGCCTTGTAGCACATCGGTGTCATGCTGTTATTTCAGCAGCATTTGTCACAGTCATCAAGGACAGTTTTTCTTTTCTTAGATTTTTTTGCTAAGATACATTTGTTTTACAGATAAAAGATACAAAGCCTTTTTGTGCAATACAAAAGCTCTGTAAATTAATTTAGCTACTTTAAACTTTAAAGGATAGTTTAAGTACATTTAATCTTACTTTAAACTAAAATTCTACTACAGTTAAATTTTTTTTTTCTTAAATTCAACAGCTTGATTTAGTTAAAAAGAAAATAGATATTCATGTCTGTGATCCAATGGCATGCTGGTATGGTTTGAATTATTGTTTATCCTCGAACACAAAATGTTTGATAAGTGCTTGTTCAATAATTGGAAACATTTATAATTATTCATCATAATCTAAAACTGTATTAAATTATCTGAAACTGCCGATAAACTGTGTACTGTGTTTATTAGCATCACAGTTTAGAAATGGTAAACTTTAATGGGAAGCAACTAAATGTATTGTATGTGTAGAATGTAAACAAATAGTAATGTACGGTGTAATGGAACTCGGGCTGCCTTACAACACTCATCCTCCTTAGTGTTTTTCTGATTTTGGCTGCTTTCAGCCTGGATTTTAAAGGGCCATAATGATATGAAAATGAAAAATATTATCTTTTGTTCATTAAAACACATACTTACGTGTGGTTTTCCACATGTGATCAATTCTTAACACAGAGTGAATCAAAATAGTTTTTATACTATTAAAAAGATTGGTAAAACAGTTTAAAATACATCAGGAATGCTCAGCAGTACAGTTAGGGCACATATGTTGAGGTTTGTGGCCCATACCTGGTCCAATTTATACTTTTGGATTTCCTGCTGAATCCTACAGATGATTTATGAAAGCTAATTCTAGAGTCTGGCTTAGTCATTCCAAAACTTTAATTTTCCTCTCACAATTGTGTTTTTGATTAGGTTGTTTTCTTGGATTCACTGTGATTCTGTGAAGCACAGAAGCAGGCCTTTCTTGAAAGTCTTCCCTTCTCTCTCTTCTTATTTTCTGTCTGATTACTGTGAATAAAGGCCATTAGTGCCACAATATCTTGAGAAAACAATGATTACTGACAGAATCAAGAAATCATCACAACAGACCTAGCAGCTACGGACAAAATGGAGTAGTTTACACAAAGGGTCTCATTAAGCAAACACATCATGCCCTGATCTTAAGAAATTTAACAAAAGATTAAAAACAAAGTAATTTATATCTATCAGTCTGGGAAAGGTTTGACACCTATTTCTAAGGCTTTGGGACTCCAGAAAACCACAGTGAGATCCACTATCCACAATGGAGAAAACATCGACCAGCGTTGAACCTTATCAGGAGTAGCTGGCCCACCAAAGAGTGCATCAACAAATCATCCAGTGTGTCACAAAAGAACCCAGAACAACGGTAAAGTACTGCAGGGCTCACTTGCCTCTTACCACTATAAGTTCAATCTTCAACAAAAAGAAAAAGACTGGGCTAAAATTGTATCCCTGCAGGGATACAATTTTAGGGATACAATGGTTTCAAGGCCAAAACTACCGCTGATCAAGAAGAACATAAAGTCTTATGTTTGCCAACGAATATCTTGTGGTTCACCAAGATTTTCCAGAAAATGTTCTGTGAACTGACAAGACAAAAGTGGGACTTTTGAAGGTGTGCATCCTTTACTTCATTACTAAAAACCATTTCAACAGTCAGACCTGGTGTTGGTAGTGTGATTTCTGGGGCTGTTTTGTTGCTCAGGACCTGAATAACTTGCTGTAATTGATGGAACCATGAATTTTGCACCCTTGGATAAAATGCTGACGGTGAAGCACCACCCATGAGTTCTGGAATTAAGCTCCAGTGTATTTAGGTTATGTAGCAGGAAAATTATTCATGGCACACCAGCAAGTCAACCTCTGAATGGCTGAAAAGCTTAAATCCAGTTAAGATGCTGTGGCTTAGCTTCAAACAGCTTTAATGCTCAAAATTCCTCCTGTGTAGCTTAATTAAAACAATTCTGCAGAGTTTTAAATTTCCAAATGTCCGTTTTCTGAGACAAGATTTTTTATAAATATTGCAAGACGGTAATCTAGTGCCATGTCTGGCCAGTTGGGATGCCTGGGTATAAAAGGAGCTGTAGAGTTCCGTTCCCCATGTTGGGACGGCAGACATGGGTTACAACGTTAAAGGCCAGTAAGGACTTTTCTGGAACTTTCAAAATAAATCGCATTAACCTACTTTCAGCACAGCCAGGAACAGAAGGAGAGTGGACATCCCGGGACGACACTGTTTGAATAAAAACCCCACGTTCCAACAAACAGGCGTATGTTTACTATTTGTTTACTGGCATGCAGACAGAACTCTTCAAACTGGATCCAAGAGTGTCATACGATCATGCAATCATATGCACAAAGTTAAGTAGGAATGAATTGCTGTTTGTGTATCCGGTATTTATTCATGAACGTGGTAATTGAGGTGGAAGCGTAGCTTGACTTTTCTTTCTGAGGTCGACAGAAGCAAACTGTGTTCCAGAGACTTCCTAGCAGAGACCCTGTCTCTACAATGCCGAGTGGATTGGTATTTCCAGCCTGAAGGAAGGACAACAGGACCACAGCACCGTGGCCATAGCAGTAACGTGCAATTAGACCAGACCTGTAGAACGAGCCACCTCACCCCACAGCTATGGAGGTTAGCTGCAAGCTAATCCTTTGTTTACCCACACGTGGATGTTTCCCTCAACGCCCAGGACAACTTCTCTTCAGCACGGTTCACATCAGAGGTAGTGTTTGATCAGAGAAGATCAGATTAGAGTTAAACAATCTAAATAAAGTTCGTTTTATGATGTTTGTTTTGTTTGTGTTGAGAAACTCAGTTAATGATGTGTTCTGTGTTTTGTGTTGTGTTTTTTAAGTTAAGACAAACTTTATTTAAAGGGTGGTTTTAAACAAAGAAGTTTGGCCATAACCCACCATCCATGCTTATGCATTTCAATATTTTATTAGTGGTATTTTAAAGGCATGTGTTTGATTTTGATGACAAGCTATAAGCTTCTTTTGTTAGCTCCAACTGCTAACGGCTAAGAACACGTGCTCGCCCACTTTATGAGTCAGATGAATATCTTTTACCCAGAAAGGTTGTTAGTTTCCAATCTAGGAAATAATATTTCCCTAAATGTTATTTTGCTAAACACCATTAAGACCCATTTATCCAAAAGGTTCGGTTCGCATTCAAAATAATATTTCCTTAAATATTATTTTAATAAATAAAGGCAGCTAATTAAACACTGAGAATAAGTCACCAACGAGTTGGTTTTATTCAGCAAATCATTCTTTAAATTTTTGTTTTATTAAAATAATGTTTTATCTGATCTCGCATTGTGAATGGTCGTTTGAAGGTATACCAATTATTGCCTAAGTTAGTCCAAGACTAACTTCACTTCATTTCCAGATTTTTCAAGATAATCCTTGGTTCTCAAACAGAAATAACATTGAATGGTAATGTTGCATCACTCTTTTGGTTATCTTTGATTCACTTGTTTATATTGTATATATCCCATTAGTCTTCCTTATTCTTTTATTTTGCTTGGTGATTTAGTTGGGTTAATTTAGGATTGTACAGTTTGTTGATTGAGATATGGTTGACTTTGAGTTGACTTATTTTTGTTAATAAATTCTTGTATTTTAAGAAATTGTGTGAATTCATTCTGTGTGTGTGCAGAGTTGTGCTGTTCAATAATGTCAGAGCTTGGCTCATCCCTTTCAATTTTGTCATAAGACCACCGCCTTATTGGACTGGTACCCACATGACAACCCTTAACAAACCGACTTATTATTTAATAAAATATTGAAGTATTAATATAAAATAAGATATTCATATTCATAATCACAACACCCAGGTTGCTTTCCCTCCTTGTTTCCTTTGCACACTTCACTTTGGGGACGGAGGTGGTCCGTCTGTGGACGGGGATGTCCTGCGCTACCTTGCTGTGGTAGGTGTCCTCTCTTGCTGCACTATTGCAATTCTATCTGGTGGCTAATGCTAGTTTGGTCATAGGTGAACGCCAGAAGCCTTTCTTCTTCCATCCTGCTTCCCTGTGTTTGTGTGTGTGAGAACCTGCATGTATTAGCAGGTAAGTGACCTGTCTGCAGACGCCTCATTGTCAAATTAGGCTTGCCATATTAATGTTTTTTTTTAAGTGAACCCGTAATCAGCTGATTGAGCTCCATGTGCCACACAACAGCTAATGAGCTAAATCAGAGCAAGCTGCTTTCCTGTCTCCAGCAAACCACTGCTGTGTTTTTAATTTATTGCCGTTTGCTTCTCTCTGGGTTCGGCCTCCAGACGAATTCAGCCATGTCATGAAGACAACCTGGTTATTGGTTATACAGCCAATAAGAACAACAGTGAAAAGTATGTGCATATCAAGCTGCCATTGTAGCACTAGCTGATTTTTTTAATGGAGTGTTTGTAGTGGGTTACACTCCAGTTTTGTTAGATTTCTGTTCATTTTCTTTTTTTTTTTTTGTTGGCCTGCAGCCCTACTAATTCTTTCCATTTGAGCTGTTTTGTGGTTGTATATAAGTTACATTTGTTTGGGCTAATTATTTGTTACCTTCCTTCTTCCTTCTTACCTTCCTAAATTAACAGGAGAAAACATACAACAAAAATGGCAGTCAAACCCTTACTAATCTCCTCTGAGTTATTACATCATACATGTTATCCAAGCATCAGACGTCAGCGAACTTGTTCAGATCATAATTGTAACAGGTGCTGTTGCATCGGTAGCATCACCTTTTCTGTATTTCCTTAGTGTCCTTTTTCGTGTATTTCCTCAATGTTCTTCTTTATCATAGTCCAATGCGATGATGACATGAACAGGGGTGTGATGACTTTCACAGTAGTGCTCAAACTCCAGCCCCGAGTACATAGGAATCTCAGAAAACAAAATAATTATGAGCAGAAATGAAATTTTGAAACCAATTATAACAAGTTAAACTTCTGGAGTAAAGTTGTGCTGCAGCAAATATAAAATACATAAAGTTTTTAATAAATAAATAAATGGCCAAACCATTTTCCATTCAGAAAGAACTTTCTTCTAAAAGCTCTCTGAACGACAACCCAGGTCCAGCCTCCACATCAACGAAGGGTAACGTTCTGTAGGTCAATTTGGTTCCCTCTCATCCCCTGTAAAAGGCTATTGATAGAGAGACCTGAACTGCTCCTTTTAGCAGTCATAATCAATTATATTTGCTCAGGGTTTTCATGCAAAAGAAAGAAACAGAAGTTAGCACGGATAGTTCAAGCAAACACCTTTTCCCCTGGAAGCATGAAGTGCTATTCTACCTCGCCCTATCAGCACAGATATTGTTCTAAACTATGTATTTCTCAGACATTATCCTGAAAAGAGATAGATTGGCATTGCTAACTGTGTTTTTGTACAGTAAGTCAAAATAAGTTAAACAGTCTTCAATTTGATCCAGTGCCTAAAAATAGTTTGTATGGTGCGCATTTTATTATCATTCAGAAATTAGTCATTTTATAAAACCGTGTGTGACCTCGCCTCATGTGTTATTTTATTCTTAAATCGATCTCATAAACATCTGACTTAACACCCATTTGGTCAGAGAGATACATCAGAACATTTAGATGTGTTGCTCAGGCTTCACAGATAAGCTCAGGTTTCCCTCTTATTCGACTGAAGACATGAGCCTTGTCACTTCTGTACTTCAAATGGTCCTACTACTCACAGATAAATGTTTCTTTTTTTTTTTTTTTTTTTGATATTAGATGCTGTTTTTAATGAGAGATGCATGTTTGAGATGATGCATCCCAGTTTCTGCTATTTTGTTAAATTACCAGATTTCAGCTGATATTCTATAATCAACTTCATCCTGTTACTGCAAGCTTTCAGATGAAGAAGTCAGTTTTCAGCATTCAAAGTTTTCTTGTTTACTGACATTCTGTGTCCTTGTAAATGTGAATAATGTTGTATCTTTATGATACTAACTTAATTAACCACTGCTTCTGCACTAATAATCAAATTTTATGATACTTTGTCTCTCCTGCCAGTATTGTCAGTTTTCCTTCAGTTAACCGCTGGCATCAAGTACCAGAGATCCCTTTTCCGTTAGGGTTGGTTCCTTCACACATTCTTATCTAAAAGATAAGTTTTAACTTCTATGCCAAGTATTTAGCCCTTATTTCACTGTATTCAGGGTGCGAATACTTAATAGAGTCTACAATTTTGTGCTTTGTCCAGGAAATGTGATGTTTGGCATTGTAGAGACAACACCTGGAAGTTCTCAAAATAGAAGATAACCAATTCCAAAGGGAGGCAGTTCATTCCTCCCTCCTATGATATAAACCTCTTAGTTTGCTAACATTCTGAGACCTTGTTTATAGCCACGTCAA
Source organism: Characodon lateralis (assembly GCA_036250325.1). Classification (NCBI taxonomy): domain Eukaryota; kingdom Metazoa; phylum Chordata; class Actinopteri; order Cyprinodontiformes; family Goodeidae; genus Characodon; species Characodon lateralis. Next base: position 25,264 of record JAHUTJ010074132.1, read on the forward strand.
ACACCGCTGCTGTTTTCCACTAACAAAGATTATGTCAATTTATAATTGTCTGTACACACAATCAAAAAGTTTCCCATATAATTATTGAAAGACATTCAGATCATATGGCACTTTCTCTGCTTGCGAAAGAGATGTCTGTCTTTTTGTTGTACAACATTTTCTCCTGTTTCTGTTAATTTAGCAAGGTAAGATGAATGTCTTTGGTTTCGATTTCTTTTATCAGGTAAGGTTTATCCATAAGAGGCAGATCTGTTTAGTTGTTATTTTGGCCTGGGTTAACCCTGAAGTTACAACAATCTCCTTTTTTGCACAACTTAAGTATTGATACTAAGTACATTAGTTGGCTTCATATTCTTTAATTTTTTTAGAGCTCTGTATGGTTTAGAGGGGAATATGTAGAGCAGTTAAATGGACACAAACAGTAATCGGACTGTGGAGACATCAAGAAAGGATGTTTAATTAGACATGTGGTACTCTAATGTCATGGGTTAGCAAGATACTGGTCAGTATTCTCTGTCTTCTCTCAATGACTACAATCCAGAGACTGGTCGTACAAGTAACCTTTTTGGGCGTTGGACTCAGAGACCTATGGACACATGAAGACTTTGTGGGACCCTGAACCAGGATAAATGCGATGGCGGAACAGTAAAGTTGAAAAGACCAATCTCAAGAGACTAAAGAAGGTTCAAGGAAGACCAAGGACAGAGACTGAACTACACTGTTTTCTGCTGAGAATTTTAATGATGTTTCTTCTATTTTCTGTTATAACTTCGAATTTGTCGTTATGTCGTTTTAATGTTCTGAATTGATTCAAGCTGTTTATGCACTCTGATAGAATGGGAGCATACATTCAAGTGATATTCATCTCCAGAGTTTCAACATGGTCAATGTTTTCTGTTACATACATTGTGGTGAATAGGAATGATGAACCAGGACCTGATTGGCAATAAAGGTCCTTAAAATAGATGATAATGACACATATTAGATTCAAAACAGGGATCTCTCATTCAGATTGGCCGAGAATGAGATTTCTCTGAGGCCTCCAGACGTTTTTCCCCGCCTTTTAGGACGGGTGGGTTTTTCGACTGGTGTGCCCTAAGCCGACCTGAAGGTCCCCTTCATCAATACTTAAGTTTGGGAGTTTGATTGACATGGATGTTTTCCATGGGTGAATTGATGAGATGTGTTCCTGAAGGAGACTTTTAGGAAGAGCTACAGAGTAACCGGATTTGGTCTAATTAGTGAATAGGATTAGTTTAGCATAGTCTAACACAGTTAAAATAATGTGCGCATAGGAGCTCTAAATAGGATCTTTATTAATTAGTTGATCCCAAAATTTCAGACCTAAAATAACACCAATCATTTAAGGTTGCTTAATATTGTACATAAAGTATCTTCACCATCTTTCATAATTGTTCACATTTTTATTCGTTTAATCACTTAACTACATCACATATATTCACAGGATATTTGCAATATGACTATTAGACCTCTCTCAGCTGTTAATTAGCTTAAATAACCTAATTAAGGGGGGATATGTAGAGGCATAAAGCGGTGTTTGAATAGATTAAAAGTGTTATTATTGTCTTTACCATAATAAAATGAACTCTGTGATAAGTTCACTCTGAGTGGAGACATGCAAGCTGTCTGGTTGGGAAACAGATTACATTAGGGAAAAGTTCTNTGCAGGAGATCTTTTGATATTCTAACTCTGCCAGGCCAGTGTGACATGGAATAATAAGAGCTTGCATTGTGTTTCAGTTGGGAAAGTTTTGATATCCCTAAAGTCCTGCCAGGTCCGTCTGCATCCTGATAAAGTCATGAGAGTGTTGTTATAAAATGTCACGTACGCCAATCTGATGTTTTCCAGATGTTTGGCTAAATGTGCATTCCCAGAAAAGTAGAGAAAAGCAATGTTGTGGATGCCAGATGTATTACGTAAATGAATATGATGTATTTCAATTGGTCAAGAGAATCCAAATACACACCAATTCTTTGTATCTGTATAAAACCGCCCTGTAAAGACTAGAGGCAGGGTGACTTCTGGAATTTTTGATGAATATGATACTGTGCGCTTTTTGAAGAATAAAAGTACCCTCTGGTGAATATTATTTGAAGGGAGAATATTTCTGAGTACTGTTTTAATTATTTTGGGTCAGAGTTCCGACCGCATCGCTCCCAAAATGTCTGAAAGAAAACACATTTGTCAATTGATAGTTTCAATCCGAGTTTCAATCATTCAGGCGTTGAAGAACTTTCATCAATCGGCATTCATGTTCCTCTAAAGTTGGTATAAATACTATCAAGTCATCAATGAACACAAGCACTTCTTTCAAATTCATATCTCCCATACACCGCTCCATGAGACGTTGAAAAGCGCTAGGAGCATTAGTCACCCCTTGAGGTATGCGATTAAATTCGTAAAATCCAAGCGGACATACAAATGCAGTCTTACTCTTGTCTGTTTCATTCATTTCTATCTGGTAGTACCCAGATTTTAAATCTAGTGTGGAGAATCATGCAGAACCCGACAGTGCTGAAAATGCATCTTCCAGCTTTGGCAAAGCATAGGCATTCTTGATAGTCTGGGCATTCAATCTCCTATAGTCAATACAGAGCCGCACCGCTCCATTTTTCTTCCGCACCACTACTCTGGGGGAAGCAAAACGTGAGTTGGATTCACGTATGACTACGGATTGCAACAATTCCTGAATATGCTTATGAACAGCATCCACATCTTGGGGGTGGATGGGCCTGGGTCTTTGATTGAAAGCCTTGGGGTCTGCCAACTTTATCTCATGCTTGACTTTGTCCGTACAACCAAAATCTAGATCGTGGTTTGCAAAGACTTCTGACATATTGTCAAGAATCGTTGTTATACGTTGCTTACATTTAGCTGAAATCGGTGAGTCTCCAAAGTTGTAATTCAATTTGATCAGATTTGAATCTGCACTAAGAGAGCATTGATGCACACTCTGCTCTTTATGGAGAATAGTCTGAATGGTACTGACCACAGCGACAGCTGCTCTGGCAGGAATCAAAATGTCACGGTCGGATTCATTGGTGATTACCACCGGCAGGAACGCAGGCTGAACTGGAGGTAGATCAACTAGACTGGATTTCACCATCAACCCACGAGGCAAGGGAAAAATGGTGGGTGCTGAATCATCACCTCTTTCTCACCTTGTAGAAAAGGACATATGATAGAAGCATCCAACAAGACTGCATTTTAAGAATGCCATGATACTCATCAGTTATTAACTTGTGTCTTAGCTCCAAGATATTATGAGCTGCTCGATACCTAACAGGTACAGGACAGAAGTCAGGCTGTGATTCACAGCACTGGCCATACACAACATCCAGAGTGTTTGTACCAATCAGAATGGGAGGCTGTGATGATCGCAGGTCTGGAACGACCAAGGCTAGGGTGTTGATCTCCATAAATTCCCCTATAAACTCAGGTAGAAAAGTTAAACAAAGTTCCACATATCTAACATAAGGCACCTTCTGCCCATTTGCACATACGATCTCCAAAAGATCACTTAATGACTTTATTTTATGGTCTGACTGGTGGGTATTATAGAAGGAATGTTAAACTGTGGTGACCTGGGAACCAGTGTCAAAAAGGCAAGGGAAATTGGTCCCTTTAATTTTAACCTCACCTGTAGTTTTTGTGCCCCCCAATCCTCTTGGTAGTGGGAACTGTTTAGCTGAGTACTTGGTATGGGGATATTTATCAGTTGCAGCTTCTACTTGTCCATCAGCAAGAACTGCTTCTAGTTTAATGGCTTCCTGTCTTCCCAAGACTCCTGTTTTTGTTTCAGTTGGCGACGTTTTCCCTCAACCAAGCTGGGGTTGGGCTGACTGGAACAGTTTCGAGCAATATGATCATCTTGTCCACATTTAAAACAGAACCAAGGCTTTGGCCTATTGCTCATTTGGCCAGGTTTTGGTTTCTGTTTTTTCAGCTGGCTTTCTGGTTTAACAGGATTGGAATCTTTGGATAACAACGCCGACATCTGCTTCTGCAGCTTCAGCATTTGCCTCCTCAAATCCTCGATATCACTTGAATCAGAAGAATGGCCACATGAACACGCACTGCTGGTGTGACTTTGCAAGTTAACTGTTGCTTGACTGTTGGGATATGTTTTTTCATCAATGTCTCTTTTGCCAGTTGTCTATCTTCTTCTGTCCTGACTGTAAATAAAAGCTCTGGGAAAGAAGGTGGTTCATCTTTTTTCTTTTCTAGTTGCAGTTTGTTTATCATGCTGTTATCCCAACACCCTCTGCAAAATTGCTTTAGCAAATATTTATCCATTTCAACTGCTGGAATCCCACCACACACTTCACCACTGTACTGAGAGCCAACTGGAGTCTCTGCAGATATGAAGATGGTTTCCCCCCCTGATCCTGGAGCGTGTTTAAAAATTTTGCAAACAGCTCTTCTCCATCCTCCACAGTGGCGTATGCAGAATCAAGTACCTGCAAAAACGTTGCAGGAAGGACATTGGGTCCCAAGGCATTCACCAAGTCAGCAGTCGGAGGGAGTAACCCTTCCAAGATGCGTCTTGTAATATGTAAAGGTGCTAGATTAGGATCGGCATTTAAAAGTTCTATTTGGGCTCTCCAAGAATCATAATCAGCTTCGTGCTGTGGTTTGGGAAGCTTCCCTGAGAAAGTGCGCAATCTATACGAAGACGGGGGTTGAGAGTTCACATCATCTCTGTGCACAATGCGTTCAACTACCACCCTCTGTATCTCTGAAGGATTCATATCATCTCCTGAAAGAGAAATTCTTAGGCCCAGTAAGAGACTGACCTGCTTGTTGCAAGGGAACAGCAGATGGCTGATGTCCTCCTCTTCACCATCCTCAACATCCTCTTCTTGGCCAAGCCCAAACGACAGACATGATGCCATCTCCCAGTGGGCCCACCACCTGCATTGGGATCCATGAGAGACTGGTGCAAAGAGGATTGGGCAGTGGACACAGGTGGAGACCTCGACGACCTGATCTCCGGATGCTTAAACTGGCTGTAGGGACGTGGATTATCACCTCGCTTGGGGGGAAGGAGTCTGAGCTTGAGTGGGAGGTCTAGAGATGTCAGCCAGAAATAGTCAGGCTCACCTCCTTGCACAGCGTGTGCTTTGGAAACCAACTCCTTGAGAGAGGTTAGAGTCTCATCTACTCCGGATCAGCCCACAGGGAGAGGCAGTGGACTAGGGTGGGTTTGCTTGTCGCCCCCCAGTTCAGCCGTCCTGTGTTGGGGTTTACCACGGTGGATGAGAGGGGCCTTTGGACCAAGGAGAGGTCTCTGACTGTTGTTTTGGCCTATGGGTCAAGGAGTTGTTGAAGTACCTGGCCTTCCTGGCGTCCCTGTCGGGTGTGCTGACAGTGCCACTTTTGGGGACTCCATCATTCTACTGGGGGACATCAATGCCCCCTTGGGAAATTACAGTGACACCTGGAGGGGTGTGATTGGGAGGAATGGCCTCTCCAATCTGAACCCGAGTCATGTTTACTATTGTCCATAATGAACACCATGTTCAAGCTAAGGGTGTTCATCAGTGGACTTGCACCAGGACACCCTCGGCAGGAGGTCGATGATCGACTTTGTAGTAGTGTCTTCGGATCTTCAGCTGCATGTTTTGGACACTCGAGTAAAGAGAGGGGCTGAGCTGTTCACCGATCACCACCTAGTGGTGAGTTGGATTCGCTGGGAAGCTGGAGAGACTTTGCAGGCCCAAGCGTATAGTGAGGATCTGTTGGGAACGTCTGGCAGAGCCCTAGTCCAGGTATCTATTTGACTTTCACCTCCAGTAGAGCTTTGACCAGATTTTGGGAGAGGTTGGAAACATAGATTCTGAGTGGACTGTGTTCTCCGCTACTATTGTTGATGCTGCGTCCGTAGCTGTGGCCGCAGGGTCTACGATGCCTGCCATGATGGCAATCCCCAAACCCGGTGGTGGACACAGCAGTAAGGGATGCCGTCAAACTGAAGAAGGAATCCTGTCAGCTGTGGTTGGCTTGTGGGGCTCCTGAGGCAGCTGATGTTTACCATGGGGCCAAGCTAGCAGTGACTCGAGCTGTGGCAGTTGCAAAAACTTGGGCCTGGGAGGTGTTCAGTGAGGCCATCCAGGACTACTGGTTGGCCTCCAAGTGATTCTGGCAAATCGTCTGGCTCTGCAGTGGCAAGACTTCGAGAGTGTATGAGATCCACCCTGAGTACCTCAAGTCTCTGGATGTTAAGGGGCTTTCATGGCTAACATGCCTCTTCAACATTGTGCGGCGGTCAGGGACAGTGCCTCTGGACTGGCAGACCGGGGTAGTGGTCCACCTTCACAAGAAGGGGAACCAGAGGGTGTGTTCCAGCTACAGGGGGATAACACTCCTCAGCATTCCTGGTAAGGCCTATGCCATCGTGTTGGAGAGGAGAGTCCTGCCGATAGTTGAACCTCAGCTCCAGGAGCTGCAGTGTGCTGGATAAAGCGGAGGACGAGTACGAGATATGATACACTTATTGCCTAAACAAAGTAAGGAAAATTTCTAAAGCAGGCTCACTGGTCTTATTACTCGTCACTTTCTCTGAATTCTTATGTATAATGAACCACAATAAATCTCACTTTGAAAATGAGTCATACAAGCCATTCAATGCCTGCAAAACAAACCCATACAATTCTGTTGTTGACCCTGATATTAACTTTTTCTCACCATTTGATTTGTCAGACCTTTGAAGTTTTTACATTGATTTTGTGTATAAAAGGATTCTCCATCATTTACACTGGAATTAAATTCTTTACGAACATCTGTATGTTTTTTTTTTTTTGTTTTAACGTGTCCTGTCTCGTAGAGTGGCACAGTGGCACAGAATTGTCTGAGTGTCAAGAAGAAGCCCAAAAGATTTACTTTCACAAAGGGAGAGCATTACGACTAACGCTATAATGCTCCGCTTGGTATATATATAAAAAAAATTATTAGAAACTGCTTTGGGATTATTTTAATTGCAAGGACACGCAGACAGAAACAAAGGGAAAAAAAGAAGCACGAAAGAGAGGTGGGACAAAAAGGGAAAAGGAGAAAATAGAGGAGAAGAAGAAGGATGAAGAGAATACAAAACAACACCCTAAAAGATTGCTTCTACACCTGCAGAAACATATATAACAACAACGTTACTGAAAAGTGCACGGCACAAATGAATGTATCTGTGTGTATCTGTGAACACCTATATCCAAACACCTGTGGGTGTAAGAGTGAGCGTGTTTGTGTTTATTAGGTTTCCCCATAGAGAGCAATAGCGAGTGTGAGGAGCCACAGACCTGCCCTCCTGGACCCAAGACAGACATGGAGAAGATCTGAGCCACAGACATCTAAAGGCCCCCCAGAGCATGGGAACCTAGGGAGGACCACCGTCAGGACTACCGCAACCCCACCCCTAGAGAAGAACAGAGCCTCAGCACCAACCCAGACTAGTGCTGGCTCTGCCCCACCCCGAATGACCCCAGCCCAAACTCAGACCTTGCTCCGAACCCAGCCCTCAACGACCCCCGTCCCCATCTGGAGAGGGGGCCACGAACAAAAGAGTGCTCTACTTGGTCCAAACTCACCCTCCAACCAGAGTTGTTCAGGAAGAAACTGTCCCAACACTACAATAAATTACAATCTCAACCCCATGAGTCCCCATACAATCTCAACCCCATGAGCCCCCACCCCTCATGAACCCCAACATGAATTTCCCCACAGGGCCACTCCCAACCAGGACACAGATTTCAAACACATGCCCCCGAACCCAAATGCCATGAATCCCTTCCACACAGGGACACAGCCCAACAGATGAGCTCCACCCCTGAAGGACTGACGAAGACACATCCATATAGCACAAGCTCCACACAGAGCCCGGATCCAAGCACCTCTGCCGTATCCCGCTCTCCACCACACAGCGTGCTGTGATGGCAAGGCAAGGGCAAGGACACTTATTTGTGTCTATTTTTATACGAATGTATCATAAATTTATGATCAACTGAACACAGATTGTATTGTTGGATTATACTACATATTTTATACTATTTGGGTGGAGGCTTCATATAAGCCCACTGAGGGCTTTGTGCTTCTTCCTGTACTGTTAACATAATTTTTTTTTTTAGATTATTTCAATTGTGTAAATAAAAATAAATAAATAAATATTGCAGGACTGTAATAAAGTATTTAAAAAAGTGTTCTGGTTATGCTTTACTTTGGAGGACCAATCCTGCCATAATTAAGAATATATACAGATAAAAAGGAAATGCTCAATAAATATGCATACGATTAAATACACAAAAAAATCAGTAAATAAATAAATGTAGGCAGTAATTATTCTATGAGACATAAAGGTATATATCTAATTTAATTAGCTTCATTATTTATTCATCTTTGTAATAATTACCTTATTTATTATCCATCACAATTTTCAACTTTATTCATCAATGACTTATTTTAACTGTAATTATTAATAATTTTTGTGTATGTTTTAATATTTTGCGTATTTTTTATTTTTCCTTTGTATTTTTTTGTCTATATATTTGTTCAATGCTATGTATTTATGCTTGTGCTTTTTACATTCTGTGTGCATTTCTCCCTCATTATACAAATGAGGAGGGGTGTCTTCAGGTGTCAACTTCTGTCTATTGGCTGGTTAGCTTTAGTCTGCATAACTCGAATCTGCATGGCTTTTCCCCATCGAAAAGCATTTTTAGGCAATGGCGAACTTGGCAAGTAGACGTCCTCTGTCCGACCTTTTAACATCATTCTAATTCCTCCAGTCTATTATAAGCTTCCCTTAAGAGGTCGGACCCAGTCGGAGGTCGGGCACGGGGAAGCTGAGGGCATGGCCTTGATATTGTGGCTGGATGTCCTTCAGTCTATTAGCAGCTTCCCTTAAGAGGTCGTAGTCGGTTAAACTCGGACAACTTTGGAGACCGGACACCGGGAAGCTGAGGTCGTTGCCTTGCCGTCGCGACCGCTGTGTGGTGGGAGACGAGATGTGGCACGGGTTCTTGGAGAGGGGCTTTGTGCTTGGCTCACTGTATGGAGCATCAGGGCTCTTAAGGGAAGCTGCTAATAGACTGGAGGAATTAGAATGCAGTTCAGAGGTCGTGCATATTTATATTTATGCCTTTGGCTGCTCTTGAGTCGTGAGTGTTGCAAGGCTTCTTACCATCGTAACAACTTTGTACCTCCAGGTGACACATTTTCACACACACCCACTCCACATACAAGCAAACATCACACACACATGCACCCATACAAATAATCCAAATGGTTGAAGGTCATATAAACACAGCTCCTATTGCAAGTATTCTATCTAATTTAATGACAGGTGCAGTGTTGATTTAATAAAGTTAGTCACACAGTTAGGATACTATATTGAGATATGTTTTTTGCCCTGACACCTATTAGCAACCAGCTTCTCCATATGGTATGACTGAAATGACTGGATAGGGTATGTAGAGGAACGTATGGTTAATAAACCAAAGACCAGGAAAAGTATGTCTTAGTTTTCTTAGAAGATCTATTTGTGCTTATTTTCTGGGGCAAGTTCTAGTGGGCACACTTATGCAACTAAATGGAAAATGAAAATCACTATTTATTCACAACACATACCATCTCAACTTATTTTACAAAGTCAATTCAACTGAATCATACAGATTTCAAGTCGGGTTCATACATTCCAGTTAATTGTAATTATCAAACAGTGAAGTTGGATACAGTTTATTATTCAAATTGGTTAAAAGGTTTTTGTATCTAAGGAAACCCAGCAAATGGCATCGAGTCAGTGCCATCCAATGTCACTTATTTTATCTGTTAATGAGATTAATAAAACAAACTACTTAAAACTTACAAATACACATTCCTGAAATTAATACCAAGACTAAATCAGAGACCAATGTAGCCACCATTTTTTCCAATAAAAAGTCACAAGCCTTTCACAGAGTTTTTGAGCTTCTTTATCTGTTAATAATCTTTTCATGTAGCAGCAACAACAGCTTCCCAGACATTATTCAGGATTTAAGGCCATGTTATTCTTTATGGCCTTTACTGCTTGGTCATGCTGCAGAGTACTTCGATGCATGAAATAAAGCATTGCTCCTTATAACAATCATGGTTTTTTGAAAGATGCAGATCTTTCTATGTAATTCTGCCTAAATTTAAGCAGATTTAAAGGTCTGTTATGAGACCATCTTTAACCCTAAAAGGTTCAGCTGGCTCATCCAGCAATATCAACCCATACCAGCACCTCCACCAGCTATGAGCCCATCCAGCTGGTCTGTTAAGAGTCATCACTTATTTCACAGGACTGATAGCACTCCGGCACCGTGCCAGATCTCCAGCGCCTCTGTGGGGAAAAAAAATCTGGGTTTACTCTGATTTTTCCACCAGAAGAACTCTCATTCTTGAATTGGTTCGGTTCGCGTGCCTTCGAACTTCGGTGTTTTGTTAAGCACAGATGCGCATTTCCACAGTTTTCCACATTTCCATGCATTGCACAGTGCGGGGATAGCTTGGTAGCATCATAATGATTTGAATAGAGCTTGCTCAGCTGTTGGCAATTTTTCCTTCTAATGCAAAAAGAGAGCATCCATAAACAACAGTTATTGAGGAAAATGAGACAACGACTCCATGCAATGGTATGTACAATATTTTCTGGTTTCCAATGTATATACATACGGATGCTAAACAATATGTAACAGAAACGAGTAGTTATACAATGCGTGTTTAGTGTATTTTTGAAATCATGTTCGGGAACGGGCTCTGAACAACGTTGGTGGGAAAGGGTTAACAGAGTTAAATGGAGTTTAAAGATGTCTATCTGAAAAGCTAAAGAGTGGCATGTTTTTACTCATCATCTATGAAACCAGGGACAATGGTGTAGATTGAAATTTAAATGTACTGGTCCGATTTTATGACGAGGATGCAAAAACAAAATGTAAAAGCTGGCACTGTTTGGGACACAGACATTGCAAAAACTAAATGACACTTCATGACAACAGTCATAAACCATTAAAAGTGTCATTAATGTTCATGATACATATTCATGATTCATGTCATGCCCTTCAAAAAGTGTTAATGTCATTTTTGTTGCTCTTGTCAATAAAGAGCAAATTACTTCTGCTGATTTTACAGCTTTAGTAGCTGTTGTGAACGCACACTAAGAGCAATAGGCAGGCAGTGAAGTAACTAGTTAAAGCAGGGATGGATTGCTGAACTTGTCTACCAGGCCCATGGGCTTAAGAGCTCAGAGGACCCTGAAGCCTGCGGCTCTGTCCAAAGAATCCACTGTATAGGCTCACACTGGGTTTGCCCATCTCCTGTCTGTATGTTGTCCATTTACATCCTCAAAATTGATTAGAATCTATCAATTAGATGAACCAAGGCAGTGAGGGTGTTTTTTCCTCAGCCATGATTTGAAGACTAACTGTCAGCAAGGGCAGCACTGGCAGTTGGGTTTTAGCCAAAATTTATAGGACATCATAGCAGAGTCACAGACAATATTGAATAGTGTTAGTGTGATTCAGGTTATATTTATCAAAAATGAAACAGCTTGTTCAACAATTCCCTCTCACATGCTAGGGTCATGAAATTCTGGAACGTTCAGGGCTAGGAACAATTTCAGTTAAATTTATTTTAGAAATCTTCAGCTTAAATCTGGTCAAACTAAAGGACAGCAAAACATACATGTCAGATGACATTGAGCATAAATAGGTTGTCCATGAGGTCAAAGCACAAAACAAACTCTTACTGAATTAGAAAAAATGTCATCCAAGGTTACAAAATCACTTTGCAATAAAGTTATTAGTTCTTACGGTTTAAATGTTATTTTCTTTTGTTTCTTCTGCTGCTTATTTTATCAGTAGCATTTTCTTTTAGTTTTGACTTTATTTATCGCTGTTGTTGTGGTTTGAACATTTATCCTGTTCAACTCTGCAGTTGATCATGTCCCTTTGTGCAACATTCTTTTGGAGAAAAAGTGCTTCAGAAATAAACTGTGATTGACTGATTGGTTTGTTGGACTTCAATTCATTCAATTCAAAATATTTTATTCATCCCAAAGGGAAACTAAATGTTACATTAATGGCATTTCTCTTTCCTTTAGTATGAGTCTGCTATGAGAATGTAAACAAAAAAGCCTTTAGCAGGAAAAATATGCGACACAAAGCGATAATAACCAAAACAAATCAGAAAAATAACTGGAATCTGAAAAATAGAGCATCAGACATTAAATATAATATATACAGTACAGACCAAAAGTTTGGACACACCTTCTCATTCAAAGAGTTGTCTTTATTTTCATGACTATGAATATTGTAGATTCACACTGAAGGCATCAAAACTATGAATTAACACATGTGGAATTAT